>JAOXNJ010009679.1:0-13921 GCA_028566655.1 Metis holothuriae
AAAGCCTACCTGATTTCATCTTATCATCCGATAGTTTATCGGATGATAAGATGAAATCAGGTAGGCTTTCAGGATTTTAGAAGCCCCCTAGGGGCGCTGGTAGCCCAGTTCCACGACGGGGTTCTACTAGTACTTAGCGCAGTTCTCGTTTTGGTCAGCGTTTCATTATTTCGGCTCCCTGTCCTGGGGGCAAGTGTTCGGCTTCTGCCTGACAATAATGCCCTGGAGATTGCTTGAACCTTTCTACCCGCCCTAATCCTGGTGGGGCTAGGCTACCCCAGCCTGGTGCTTCTGTACTCCTTGGACGCCTCTGAGGCAGTGGCGGCCTCCCACCTCTTGAAGGTGACAGGGCACCAGTGGTACTGAAACTACGAGCAGTCGGGGGTAAAAAAACACCTTGACTTGTCTCAGGACCCCGTATCTAGGGCCACATCTCGAGGGGGAAAGGGGGACCTGGCGTTATTAGACTGTGCTAACGAGGTGCTTTTGCCGACTAGCGCTTGGACTAAGGTCCACGTGACATCAAATGATGTGCTCCACAGGTGAACAGTCCCAGCCCTCACTGTGAAACTAGACGCCATCCCAGGGCGGCTAAACTCGGCCGCATTTAGAAGAACCTTCCCCGGCAAATTTTTTGGGCAGTGCTCTGAGCTATGCGGGGCGGGGCATTCTTATATGCCTACGGTAGTCTTGTTTTATTGAAACAGAAATTAGGGGCTGTAAACCCCAGATAGCTGCGGCCTGTTTTATTCTTTATATATAGATAAAATTTTTTTTCTCTTATCATATTAAAATTTAAACATTAATATAAACAAGAAATTTTATTTAATATTTTTATTAATTTAAAATATAATAAAAATTAAATTAAATTATAAATATTTATATTGGTACTCTTATTATTAAGGGTATTGTTTAGATTAGGGCCTATTTCTATAAGCCCTACTTTGCTACGGCTTATCTCGTCTAGAGATTGCCGGACAATATGTGCCCCTCGGGGTTTTCTATAGTTTGGGTACTTTGGAGTCCTTAGATTATGGGTAAGAGGTTTTAAAGCATTTAGGGATAAAGAATAAATGCCCGCATGAGATCTGACAATTAGTATTGATTTTGCAAAAATTTGTCAACCACACACGTGGGTAATAAACTTTATAATACCGGGTGATGACGAGCCCCTAAATTCCCCCAATACGTAGGCAGCCATCTATTTTGAGTTTAGTTGGAAAGGTACTACTCTCATTAAGTAAGCCCCATAGAGAGGTTCTATTCTCTTTTTTAGTTAGTTGCGTCTGATTTTAGTTTATCAATTTTAAGATTAGACCCCTAGTGTTTGATGAATTAGAGAAGAAAGAAGAATCAAAATAGGCGGACTAGTGTAACCGCGGGTGCTGGCACTTAATTGCCCCCGCCTAGGGGTAGCCATAACTATTATCTGTTGAGATTAGAATCTTCCATTTTCTTACAGGAGGCTCCCTTATTTTGATTTTTACTATAATAAAATATATTTTGAGGACATATCCTTCTTAGGGCTCCAAACCCTATATTATAAAACTATCAAAATAACAATGAAGACAAGGTCTATCAAGGGCTTATGAGGCCCATAGCTAATAGCTTATCATTGTAATAAGCCTCGCTCAGGTAGTAAATTAATTACATCAAGTTGCAAACTTGAAGGTTTATTGGGCTATACTAAAATTGACAATGGTGCTATGCGTTATATTTCTCTTAGCTGAGTGATGGTCAGTCTTTTTTATTTTTCTGGCAGCTGTGGCATATTCTTTAGTCGCAATAGCTGGGCCTTCCCATGACATATCGGGGCTGTTCATGGAAGCGGGTTCTTTCAGGGGCCCTTTGGTTTACATAAGGGTTATTAGCCTTTTGGGAATCTGAGGAAGGCTTGGGCAAGGCGGGGAAGGGTTTGAGTCACGGGCTTTTATTTCTTTATTGATTTTTAGGGTTTTGATAATTTCTACATTTAGTCCGCTTGGCCTGTACTTATGATTTGAACTTTCTTTGGTCCCCATTTTTGTGCTAATTTTTTACACGGGATACCAGCCAGAGCGATTAAAAGCCTCTTTGTACCTGATAATCTACACCTTACTTGCTTCTCTCCCCTTATTAGGGGGTTTGATTTTCCATAGAGTCTTTTTGAGAAGAAGGCTGACTTTGCCTCAATTAAGGGACAACAGTAGCTTATTAAGTGAATTACTAGAGGCCGTCTTGATTATGGCTTTTTTAGTCAAGTTTCCGATATTTGGGGTGCATTACTGGCTACCAATAGCTCATGTTCAAGCCCCGACGGGCGGCTCAATGATGTTAGCCTCAGTCTTATTAAAACTAGGGGGAGCAGGGATGTGTAAATTTGCTTGTTTGGTTAAGTTTAAAAGACATTTATTTAGTTTATTTTTGATTTGGTCTGTTTTAGGCGGCTTAGTGGCAGCAGGGTTGTGCGTATTTAGTCAAGACATGAAGGTCTTAGTTGCTCTTTCAAGGGTGGTTCATATAGCGTTGGCTATCTCTGTTCTGATTTCGGCCACGTCTATGGCCTATTTAGGGTTTGTGCTGGTCTTGGTGTCTCACGGGTTCTCTTCCTCAGCTATATTCCTCCTCGTGGGGATGTCTTACACCCAGACGGGTTCTCGTAGGATATTGGCAGGAGGGGTGTTGCATTTAATATATCCCTACTTTTGGTTGTGAGGGGTACTAGCTGTTTGTGCGAATATAGGGGTCCCTCCTAGAATTAATTTTTTAGGGGAAATGTCCAGTGCTCTGGTAATAATAAACTTAAACGCGGCACCGGCAATTGCTATGATAGGCATCCTAATTCTCGGGGTTGTGTTTAGTGTGTTGTTTTTTTCTCAGATATTTCATGGCACACAGCGAGTCACTCTTAACGCGAGAGTTTCTTCTGACATTTTTTTTTCACAGCAAAGATTTTTTATATTTAGATTAATATACCTGGTTTCTTCAGTTTATATATGAGAGATAGTTCTATGGGGAGAAACTAGGGCTTTTAACCCTTAATTGGGGGGGCTCCCCCTCTTCCTGTGCAAAGAGATTTAAGGTTTCGGCCCTTTTAGAGTATTAGTACCTTTGTTATCTGTCTTAAGTGGTTGTGGTCCACTGTTTAATTTAAATTACAGGTAAATCAAAGAAATAACTTTTAGATAGAAAATCTAATGTGCAATTACACTACATTGACAAGGGGGGGGTCTCCATTTCAGGCTTTTAATGCCAGTGCACTAATCTGCCACTTAAAAAAAGATTAGCTTAAAGCAGTAGGTAAATTAGAAATAAACCGTATTTAATCTCAAAGATAGACTTTACAACAAGAAGGATAACTATGCTCTATTGGAGGATAGGGGTGGGCTCACTCGATTATTCTCGAGGGATAAGAGTAATATAAAGCTGGCCGCTTACAGGCAAATGCCTCTCAGATAGCCCAAATTAAAATAGCTAGAGACACCATAGATAAAGAGGCACCTAGGGAGCTCATTCTGTTCCAGGAGTTAAGAGTGTCCGGAAAATTAGCATAACGCCGGGGTATTCCAGATATGCCCATGAAGTGCATAGGCATGAATGTTAGATTTACCCCGATAATCATTAAAAAAAACTGGATTACACATAAAGGAGTGTTTATTGTGAAACCTGTTATTAAAGGAAATCAGTTAATAAATGACCCTATAAGGGCAAATACCGCTCCTATTCTAAGGACATAGTGAAAATGAGCCACCACGTAGTAAGTGTCGTGCAGCATAATGTCTAAGGTCGAGTTAGCTAGAATAATTCCCGTGAGCCCCCCAATTGTGAACAAGAAAATGAATCCTTTGGCCCATAAAAGTGCAGGGGAAGGAAATTCTGAGTTGCCAGCCATAGTTCTAACCCATCTAAATACCTTGATACCTGTTGGGACGGCGATAATTATTGTAGCCGCTGTGAAGTAAGCACGTCTGTCAACATCTATCCCAACAGTAAATATGTGATGGGCTCAAACTACAAAACCTAGTAACCCAATTGAAAGCATCGCGTAGATTATACCTATTGGCCCAAATGTGATAGGTTTTATTCTTTCTGATGTCACAATTATAGAGATTAACCCAAATCCTGGTAGGATTAAAATATAGACTTCTGGGTGACCAAAAAATCAAAAAAGATGTTGAAATAATACGGGATCTCCTCCGCCTGTTGGGTCAAAAAATCTGGTATTGAAGTTTCGGTCTGAGAGAAGCATAGTGATAGCGCCCGCTAAAACGGGTAAAGATAAAAGTAGTAAAATAGCTGTGACTAGAACAGACCAAACAAATAAGGGGGTAGCTTGCAATGTTATCCCGTCTCTGCGAAGGTTCAAAATTGTCACAATGAAATTTATGGCCCCTAAAATAGAAGAAGCCCCAGCAATGTGAAGAGAAAAAATAGCTAAATCAACTGAAATGCCGCTGTGGTCTTTGGCACCTCTAAGGGGCGGGTAAATTGTCCACCCTGTCCCTACTCCTGCGAGGTCGATGCTCACTCTCCTGATTAGCAATAATAAAGCAGAAATTAAAAGTCAGAAGCTTATATTGTTGAGCCGAGGGAAGGCTATATCAGGAGACCCAATTATTAAGGGCACCAGTCAATTGCCAAACCCCCCAATTAAAATTGGCATTACCATAAAAAAAATTATAATTAGTGCGTGGGCTGTCACTATTGTATTATAATAAGAATCTGAGGATAGGGCAGTTTTTCCTGAAAATGTCAGATGGGTGCGAAAAATTAAGCTTAAAGAAGACCCAATTATTCCTGCCCAAGCCCCTGCAATAAGGTAAAGAGTTCCAATATCCTTATGGTTGCAAGACCATATTCATTTGATGCTAAACATTATAGTTTAAATAGCGCAGTACCTTTCGCACGAGTTATGGCAATTAAAATAGCTAGTCCGACCATGGCCTCTCTAACTATAACGGTAAGAAAAAGCATAGGCATAGACGCGCCAAGCCTGGCTAATCGGGATTGGTTAAATAAAATAATTAAATTAGATAAAACAAATAGCTCTAGCCTTAATAGAGTCCCCACGAAGTGGCCTCTATTGGCATAAACCGTGTATAGCAAGCTAGCCAAAAGAACTAAATATGCCCCCCCTAAAGGGAGAGAGTAAAATAATAATACTAAAATAGTCGCTAAAATTTGGTTTTTATTAAAGAGCCTTTAAAGCTTTGGGATAGCTTAGCACAAGTAAAAAGGCACAATAGGAGATATAGACACAAGATAATTTGGGTTGGGCCGTTACTGCCGGAATAGCTCAAGGAAATCAAATGACTTGCGCTGTTAGGTATCCCAGAGGAGATGATACATGCAGACAAGCCTCTCACCCTAGCGACAACTGCTCTTCTCGAATTTCTGTTGAATTTATCTCCAGAAGAGAGGGAGGTAATATAAAGAAATATAACTATTATTCCTCTTCTAAAAATTAGGACCACTATAGTGAGAAATCAGAACCTTATTCTTCTTGCATAAATTAACCCAATCCAAATAGAGAAAAAAATTAAAAGCATTGCTTGGGCCAAGGGCGACTTTCAGGTGGAAAAAAGGAAAGCAAGACCTAGGTTTAAAGATAGAAATAATTTTATAATTAAATTCTTGACCAAATATACAAGAATGTGTACACAAAAATTCATACCACGTCCACAAAATGTCAGTATCAAGCAGAGCACTCAAATCCCAAGTGATGATCTTGAGAGAGCTTCCCCCCTAAAAGTCGGTAAAGGGAGACAATCAAGAAAATTCTTCCAATGATTACATGAGTTCCGTGAAATCCAGTTGTTATAAAAAATACTCTTCCGAAGATAGAGTCACGCATGGTAAATCTGGCCTCTAAATACTCTATGTACTGAAGCAGGGTAAACCCTAGCCCTAGCACAATAGTGGCAATGAGTCCCCTGATAGCCTCGGCGTGGTCTCCCCTTATGAGTGCGTGGTGTGACCATGTAATAGAGGCCCCAGAGCTTAGCAATACAAGGGTATTTAACAGGGGAACCCTGAATGGGTCTAAAACTCTAACCCCTGTGGGGGGCCAGTTGCCCACTATACTTTCAGGGCTAAGACTTGAGTGAAAAAATGCTCAAAAAAAAGAAACGAAAAATATTACCTCCGAGGCAATAAATAAAATTATCCCCCTCCGCAGGCCTCTTTGCACAGACAGGGTGTGACTTCCAGAGTATTGTCCTTCAGAGGAGACATCTGCCCATCACAAATACGAGATCACTAGTACTATTGTAAAAGACCCAAATATAGGTACGATGTTACACCTCTTCCAGTTGAACAGAGCCCCTACTAATATTCTAATAGCTCCCAAGGAAGCTCACAGGGGCCAGGGGGACTCATTTACAATGTGGTAAGGGTGGCGAATTTTTATAGAAATTTATTAAGGCAAAAGCGTGTATACTTTATCGAAGTATCCCTTTTAATCTCAGGCACTTAATATTAAATCTAGGTAAAACAGTAAGTTTAACTTTATTATTTTCAACATCATTTTTAAGACTATGCGTAAGGGGTATAGTAGAGTTGTGGGTACTGATAGAGGCTAATTTGTTGTGCTTTATTTATTGGTTAGTTTACGGAACTACGAGATTTAGGGAAGCCTCTAAGTTATCTATGGTTTATTTCCTTATTCAAAGAGTTAGTTCGTTAGGTATTTTTTGAACTATAGTGAGGCCAGAGGGGGTAGCCGAAAGGTTAAGGGTTTTTTCGATAGTCCTGCTTTTTATAAAACTAGGGCTATTTCCGTTTCATTTTTGGGTACTATCTTTGGTAGACCACATGCCCCGGAGAAGATTTTTTTTGGTTATAGTCCTCCAAAAGTTTATTCCTTTAATTTTTTTACGAACTATCTTAATTTCTTGAAGAGTTTTAATCTTAAACCTGGTAGCCTCTGCGTGGCTTACTTTTACTGAGACCGTGGCTTTAAAAGTATTGGTGTATTCTTCTATATTCAATATGTCTTGGGTAGCGGGTTTATTAGGAAAGGATAGATCTTGAGGGTTCTTGTTTTTCCTAATTTATAGTGTGACTTTGTTTTTTATAATTTTTTATTTGTGTTTTCCTAGAAGAAGGAGCCTCTCTGCTAGGTTAAAATCACTGGATAGGGTCTCCAAACTAGGACTATTGGTGGGATTCTTATCTCTTGCAGGATTTCCTGGGACCGTCGGTTTTTACATTAAGATTTATGCGTTAAGATTTATTGTCAAAGAGACCCCCGGGGTGAGGTTAGTTTTTTTGTTAATTAGAATATTTTTTATCTATATGTATATGCGAGTATTTTTGGCTAGACTTTCCTCTGAGACCAGAAGAATCTGGTCCAGCAGTTCAGGCCTTTCTATGGCAAGGAAACCCCTAATTTGCTTAAATTTTACTCCGGTCAATATAATCTGAGGTTAAATATTTGTATATTAGAAGTTTGAGTTCTAAGGCCTCATCTCATGAGACAAATAAATCTTTTTTTTAGACTATGTGTTACTGAGATTTATAATAATCTTTTCAGTGGCCTTTATTACTTTAATGGAACGAAAGCTATTAGGGTATATTCAACAACGGAAAGGGCCTAACAAACCTTCCCTCAAAGGTGTGGCAACCCCTGCAGCAGATGCTTTAAAATTACTATTTAAAGAAAATTATAGCTTATGGGCAGCTAACCGGTGAGTTTATAGCCTTGCCCCTCTTTTGTCTCTATTTTTATATTTAATAATTCTGATTAGGCTGCCCAGACCGGAATTTATAAAATGGGGGGAGCTAAGGTTGCTGATTTTTTTGTGTATTTTAAGGTGAAATGTCTATCCTTTATTTTTTTCAGGGTGAGGGTCTAACAGGGCTTATGCGTTTTTAGGGAGGTGTCGGGGCATTAGCCAGTCTATTTCTTATGAAATTTCTCTAGCTTTTTTAGCTTTGGCCCTCATGGCTATCCCGAGATGCCTCACGTTTAGGAGATTTTTAGAAGATGACTACTCTCGGGTTATACTACTCAGCTCACTCCCCCTTCTTTTTTTGTGATTTTTCTCAGGGGTGGCTGAGACAAATCGAGCCCCCTTTGACTTTGCCGAGAGAGAGTCAGAGCTAGTGTCAGGGTTTAACATCGAGTACGGGGGAGTGAAATTTGCTCTAATTTTTTTAGCAGAATATGGCATAATTCTCACGCTTTCCTTGTTTTTATTTATTTTTTCAGGGCTAGCAAAAACTACAAGACTAACGGGGCTGTCTAGGTTTATATTAGGGGTCATAGCCTGGATTTGAGTACGTGGAACCTTCCCCCGGTACCGTTATGATAAACTTATGACGATTTCTTGGAAATCCGTACTACCCCTGTCTCTTTCTTTTTGTTTTTACTGGTTAGTGATTTTTAGGAGAGGGCTATAGCTTTCTCTAGCAAAGACAAATCTTTCTGTAGTTTTGAAAACTACCGGTTTTTATAACCTATTGCGAGAATTCCTCAGATATCTTACATAAATTTTTTTTTGTTGAGGGGGGCAGTTCTAGGGAGGCTGGGTGCTTTATTAGCTAAATCTTACTTCATGTTCGCAAGAGCAAAGCTAAGCTGTTAACTTGGCCACTCTGAATAGACTTGCGAGATATGCTTTTTAGTATAACTAAGTACACAAGGTTTCCAACTTTGAGGAGAAATAAAAGTAAACGACAGCTGATTATTCTTTGCGGTTTCAACACAACGCTTTAAAATTAAGCTAAGCCGTCTAAATGAGCAGGATTAGGCCCCTAATTAAGATAAACCTTACTGATTGAGGTATTCAGGTTTTTAAGGCGGGAGGGAGCCTTAGAGGCCTTCCAAATATTTTTAATGAGGTAAGTTTTAGATAGCCCCTCAGGGTTCTTCTAATGTTCAAAATTCTACACAGGAGATTAAATGACCTAAAATAGACTCTCACATGCGCGAGGTAGGTCACAAAAAAGACTCTGGAGATTTTTACATAAACAAAAGCCAAAGAAAGAAAAATAAAAAATAATAGTGCTATGAATAAAGATAGTTTAGCCGAATCCCACTCAATGTAATGAATTCCAGTTTTGATTTTAAGGGAAATTAGGGGTGCCCCTGCTAAAGCTAGAACCCAAAGACCCCCTATAGACCTCATCTCATCTGACCATGTCTCCCCCATGGTTTTGGTGGGAAGTTTTATAGACAAAAACCCTGCTTCGGATAGTATTAAAAGGACACGCATTGAGTAAAGGGAAGTGAGCAAACAACATAAGAGCCCTAAAACAGCCAAGGCCCCGGTAGACTCACAATTAGCCAGCTTTTCCAGGATTAGGTCCTTAGAGTAAAACCCTGATACAAAAGGAATTCCTATCAGACTTAGGTTTCTTGTTATTAGAACCCTGTAAGAGATAGGACTCCCCGATAGCTTAAAAAATCCCTGGTTTAAGTTCTGAGATCCCCCTATCTCGTGAATTATTCTACCTACCACTATGAATATAACCGCTTTAAAGTAAGCATGCACCAATAGGTGAAACCAACAAAATAAATAAGACCCTAGCCTAAGCCTTAGCATTATCAGCCCTAGTTGCCTCAGAGTCGACAAAGCAATTATTTTTTTAAAATCTCTTTCTACCAGAGCCGCTATTCTAGCTAGGACACATGTTAACCCTCCTACTATTAAAAACAGCTCTAGAGCCTTGTAAAAGTAAACTATGGGGTATCACCGAATCAGAAGATAGCAGCCGGCTGTAACCAGGGTTGAAGAGTGAACTAGTGAAGATACAGGGGTAGGAGCCGCTATGGCTGCAGGAAGCCAGGCAGAAAAGGGCACTTGCGCACTTTTTGTAAAGGCTGCTACTGCCCAGGTCGCAAGAATCAAAAAACTTAAGTCTGTGAACCCCCTCCCAGTTGTTTGAATGAGCCATGCCTGGGCTCCCACAGACAAGCTAATAGCTAAAATAATCAAGGCATCCCCTAGGCGATTAGTGATTAGTGTGATAAATCCCGCCTTGTTAGAGACGGGGGTAGAAAAAAAACAAACTAGGAGATACGAGGTTACCCCCAGCCCATCTCATCCCAAGATCACAGAAATAGTACCCGGGCTGTGAATTAAGACCAATATAGAGGCCACAAAAAGCCCTAAAATTCAGTGAAACTTCAAATATCTGCTTGAGGGGGCTATGTAAGATCCGGAATAAACAAAAATACAAGATGAGATGACTAACACAGAGAGTCTAAACAAGATTCCCACCTGATCAAATAGGAAATATAAGTCAACTCTGGCCCCTCCACCCAAAGGAATTCCTATTTTTAGCCTTAAGCAGCCCCTTCTGGAACACCCACCCGCAAACCCTAATACGGCCCCGGCGATTGCTATTTTTATTCATTGGTTAAGCTGGGTGTAAAATTTTAAAATTAAACTAAATAGTGGCAGATTAGTGCCTCGAGCTTAGAACTCGATTATGGGATCCCCCTATTTTAGGCAAACTAGTCAATTATGGCACTGGGCTTGCATCCCAGAGGTAGGCTTTGTCTTGGCTTGGTAGTATAGTTAGTACGTTTTATTTACACTAAAAAGGCTAAGCAGGCTTGGCTTGTAAGTTCTAAGAATACAATTTTTGTAAAATTGAGGAGACTCTGTCACAGGCCTATCCTGAAGCTCCTCGTTTTGTCCTTAATGTTTTTATTAATTTGTCTACTCATATCTGTGATTAGAGAGACAATTAACAAGTGCCAGCTAGAAGAGGCCTCTAAAAATAGCCCTTTTGAGTGCGGTTTTGACGGACAGGCCTGAGACCGTAAGCCTTTTTCCGTGCATTTCTTTTTTATTTGTATTGTATTTTTGGTATTTGACGTAGAGCTTCTTCTTTTGCTTCCCTGATTAGCTAAATCAGCATTTAGGGTCGTCCCAGGGGCACTGAGAGTTGTTCTTATAATAATAATACTTGTTTTCCTGGGGGGCCTATTAGTAGAATGAAATGCTAAGTGCCTTGACTGGCAAAGGTGAGCTGAATTAGGGTCTTGAAAACCCAGTCTAAGTCGTTTGTCTTGCAGCTTTAATAAGATTGAGATTTGGAGACATGCTCCACAGAGTTGCCCCTGCCAAGTAGATCTGTTAAATACAGAGAGCTTAGCAGATAAAAAACATAAGACTGGATCAGCGCCACAGCCGATTCCAGGACCAGTAAGATAACCAGGGCCCCTCTAGCAGCTAAGGCGGTTAATCACCCGGAGTTGACGAGAGAGCCTGACAACAGGGTGACCAGAAGATGACCTGCAATTATATTGGCGGTTAGTCGAAACATTAGAGTGAGAGGGCGAATAATCCTTCTCACCGACTCAATTAAAACCATCAATAAAACCAGAGAAGCGGGGGTCCCTCCCGGGATAAGGTGAGACATAAATTCTTCATTAAAGTAAACAAAATATACCCCTATGTATCCGAGCCATATAGAGAGGGCCAAAGCAAAGCCAAAGACTAAGTGAGCAGAGGCGGTAAAATAGTAGGGCCCCAGGCCAGCAAAATTATTTAAAGCGATTACGATCAACAGAGCAACCCCCACCAGCCCTGATACAGGGGATACCGCAGCCCCAAAAGTCTCTCGGGATGCCTGGTTTAAAGATCGCCTTACAGCCCTTGCAAGAGAGGTGCCGTACCCCCAAGTGAGCCTCAGAGATGTGGGAATCGCTAAGATCACTGCCAGGCTAACTCAGTTAAGGCTTAGCCCCCCCAAAGCAGACGGCTCAAAAACGGAGAACAGGTTATTAGACATAGGCTTATAGTTTAAGGAAAATATTTGCTTGTCAAGTAAAAGATAGCTAAGCCTTATCCTTATAGTTAAAAATCTGGGCCTTATAAAAAGTTTGAGAGGTCTAGTCTATGATCTCCCTTCGCCCGCTAGCTTAACCGTGTTCTGAAATTGGGGCTCTCTGCTAGGGGCCGTTTTAGGGTCCCAGTTAGTAACAGGGCTTTTCTTATCGTTACACTACATTTCGGGAGTAGAGGGGGCCTTTGAGAGTGTCGAAATGATTATACGCGAAAGAAACGGAGGGTGGCAAATACGAATGTTGCATGCTAACGGGGCAAGAGTGTTTTTTATATTGGCTTATTTGCACGTGGGGCGAGGGCTATATTACCAATCCTCCCGGCTTAATATCACGTGACTAGTGGGCGTGGTGATTTTGTTTCTGCTTATGGGCGCTGCTTTCTTGGGCTACGTGCTCCCCTGAGGCCAGATGTCTTTTTGGGGGGCAACTGTAATTACAAATCTTGTGTCAGCAATCCCTGTTATCGGGCCAGCTATCGTTGAGTGATTGTGGGGAGGGTTTTCTGTAGGCCAGGCTACCCTGACCCGGTTTTTTTCTTTCCACTTTGTTCTCCCCTTTCTTTTATGTGTCCTTGTGGGCTCTCACTTGGTGGCCCTGCATGAGACAGGGTCCTCTAACCCCCTCGGCTTACCCCAAAGAAGCGACAAAGTCTTGTTTTCCCCATATTTTATCTGAAAAGACTATGTTGGGGCCGCGTTAGCCGCTCTAGCCCTATTAAGACTTGTAAGGACAGCGCCTTGGGCCCTGGGAGACCCTGAAAACTTTATCCCGGCTAACCCTTTGGTGACCCCTATCCATATCCAGCCAGAGTGATACTTCTTATTCGCTTATGCGATTTTGCGATCAGTGCCTAGAAAGCTAGGTGGGGTGATCCTCTTAGTACTCTCAATCTTAATCCTAGCTCTGGCGGTTGCACTGCCAAGACCCCGGCTTCGCTCTAGGGCATGGTACCCTCTTACTCGAGTAAGTTTTTGAGCCCTAGTTGGCATTTT
Source organism: Metis holothuriae (assembly GCA_028566655.1). Lineage (NCBI taxonomy): Eukaryota > Metazoa > Arthropoda > Copepoda > Harpacticoida > Metidae > Metis > Metis holothuriae. The sequence goes on from JAOXNJ010009679.1 coordinate 12,775, forward strand.
AGGGCTTCTAACTTGAATCGGGGCTCGCCCGATTGAGGACCCCTACTATACAATCGGTCAGGGGATCTCTATAACTTACTTCGGGGCCGTAGGGCTAGTTATGGCTTCTCCTTTATTTACAGATAAAGCTCAGCCAGGAGAGCCCTAGACACCCGTAGCGAGATTAAAACCCCATAGACCTACTTCTGTTTGTTCAATTAAGCCGGACGTGCCTTTAGCATCATGAGACCTTCAAGCCCAAGCATAGCTCCTGACCCCGAATTAGGTTTCATGGCTCGCCCCTTAGGGCCGTAGCAGTGCTTTATCAGCGAGCTAGACACAGATAGGATGACTTAAGACCTGGCTAAGCCGGAGCCTATAAATTAGGATTTTAAGAGAAAAAAAGCGCTGCCAGGGCAAGCTGACAGCGTAGCCTGCCCGTATCCAAGAAATCAAGAATTAAATTGCCCCTCCCTAACAGGACCCCCGGTACTCCCTCCCCACTTCCCGCTCTGACCTAAGATTAAAATTTCTGAAGTTGTTAGTAAGACCCTCCTCTTTTTCGATTTGAAAATTGCTCTCTTTAGTTATAAAGCCCCCAAGGCAAGCGAACTCCCCCGCCTAAGACTGTTTACAAACACTTAGAAAGACCTTCTTTTAACAGCTGCCCAGCTCTATAGCGGCCACGTTGTGCTAAGGTAGCGAAGTCCTGTGGGAATAATTGTTCCACTGAATGAAAGCTGAGACTTAGGACCCTGTGCCTGCCAAAGTGCCCAACCCTCTAATTTAGTGCAAAAGCTAAAACGTGGCCCCTGGGCGAGAAGACCCTAGGACTAGGCCCCTGGCCTGGTTGGGAAAACCCTGAGATATAGAATACACATCAATAACTTGCCTCCTAAAAGCCCGAACTAGTACCCTAGGGATAACAGCACAAAGCGCAAAGCGAAGCTTATGCGAAAGTGTGACCTCGAGGTTGACCCAAGGGCCCTATGGCCAAAAGCCATAGCGGAGATGCCTGTTCGGCATACTTCCCTTACGCGAGTTGAGTTAAGGTCGACGCAAGTTAGACCGGATTCTACCCGGGGCTTCGTGGGGCCCCCTTAGTACGAAAGGAAAGAGGGGCCGCAGATATCTGCGGCCCCTCTTTCCTTTCGTACTAAGGGGGCCC
>JAOXNJ010009790.1:0-13919 GCA_028566655.1 Metis holothuriae
CAACTCACCGCCAATAAGCAAGGTCGCGGTCAGCTGACGATTCGATTTGGTGACTTGGATCAGTTACAACTCATCTTAGATCATTTGAGAAGCGAAGCTTAGTAAAGGTGAGGATGCACATGAAATATCTGGCCGATAAACAACCTTTGCAACGGTTTGCTTTGGCCTGTGTCCTTGTTCTAGGGTGTTTTTTGTCATGGAGTACCGCCCAAACGGATTCCACAGCGCTAGACCTCTCAAAAAGTCCCGTCATCACAAGGGACGCGAATGATTTAGCTGCATATGTGTTGGACACGATTTTCTTTAGTAAGCGTGTGACTAACCCGAGAAAGGCCACCATCATGTCTGCCATCATTCCTGGCTCTGGTCAAGTTTACAACGGGCAGTTTTACAAACTTCCCGTTATCTACGGAGGTATCGGCGCCATGCTATACGTCATCGACTTCAATGGCAATGAATTCAATAGTGCGGACCGCGCCTATCGGGCTCGTCTAGCAAGTGACGATGTAGAGCCACGCTGGCAAAACGTCCCCACCACGACCATTCAGAATAGGCGGGAAGAAGCCCGCAAAAACCGAGAACTTAGTTATTTCGGGCTGGGACTGATCTACCTCCTGAATATCGCAGACGCCTTCGTCTCCTCTCACCTGACCGAGTATGATATCGACGAAGACATCTCTCGTATTCCTGTGAAGGCCAGACCAAGGTTCTTGACGACTTCGATGATGACAGGGGGACCACTGCCATGTGCAGGCGTGACGTTGACGTTTTAGTTATTTCATCAATCCGAGCACCTTCGCGTACTTGATGAGTTCGCCCTGATTATCCACTTTGATCTTCCCAAAAAGAAGGGCATTCAGTGGCTTAAGCTCGCCATTGATCACCTTCATGAAGTTTTCTCCGCTAGCCTTCACCGTGCATTTTGGATCATGCAGCGCACCTTCTTCGACTGTAAGTTGTCCATCCTTAATCTGGACCGTGTACATACCACTTCCGTCTTTGCTCAAGTCAAAGTGAATGACAGTCTCCTTATCGGCAAGGGCGTCCTTAGGTGCTCGCTCTGGCAGTGCGAATAAAAATTCTTTAGCAGTCATCTCTCGTAGTTGTCTTTATTCTCGATTAGTTCTTCTCTTCCTTTTCCGCCCTTTCTTGGGCTTCTTTCTCTAGCTGACGCTTGAGCTCTTCAGGAAGCTCGTCCCCTTCTTTGATCTCGATCACCTCATCCTCGTCGACGGCATCAATCATGAGCTGCATACGCTCATCTTCAAGGATATCCACAAGCGGACGGAATACCCCGCTTTCTTGACGCACTTCCTGGATGGCGATCTCTGTGCGCCGGTTTTTGGCGTGTTCTTCCTCTGAACAATTCACGCCCTCAGCGCAGTCATTCACGAGTTGCGTGGCACCATAGCCACGGGCGGACAACTTGCCATGCGGAACGCGGCCTTGCGTGATCAAGTAGTTCACTGCCGATTCTGCGCGCTTCTGAGAGAGTTGGAGATTCCAGGAAGCATCGCCTCTGCTGTCCGTATGAGATCCCAGCTCCACGACGAGGCGCGGATTATTGCGAAGCATAAAGGACAATCGATCCAATTCGATCTTGGCGCTATCATTGAGTGCCGCACTATTGAAGTCGTAGTATAGGTTCTTAACTTCATACTTCTTGCCGATGACCAGGGGTTCCATCTCGATGTTCGCCAACAGTGTACCCATCTCATGACCTGCGGTGAGGTGATCAGAGACACCTGGCGTCATTTCATCTACCCCCTCGATACAGAGGATGCAGCCTTTGACATTGACATAAGCCTCGATTCGCTTCGCCAAGTAATCTGGATGTCGAATTAGGATGGTGTAGTGATTGCCCTTAGTCAGCGTATAGCTAAAGTGAGGAGAAGGATAGGCTTCATCGATGAAAAGCAATTGCTCTGTTGTATGGTTGTAGACCTCGATCCTCGCTCCTGAGATAGCATCCACAGCGATGTCTTCCAACGCGCGCACGGGCGCCAGCGATAGGTCTAGCAAATACCCTGGCTTTCTATTGAGCTCTACCTTGAAGTAGGACCTCGGGCCGTCCTGATGGGCAGCCTCGGATGGAGACATGAACCTTTCATGAAATAAATCTTTGGCAACTTGTAGGTATGTCGGTCGCTCAGACAAGGCCATCTCGAAGCTCCCGTCTTTGTCCGTTTGGCCTTGAGCGATCACACTCGAATCGGATCGACAAGCCTTCACCGATACTTGATTCAAGTACCCACGATTATCCGACTCATACACGTGCCCTTCAAAGATGAACTGCGCTTGCAGCGATGATGGCATCGATAATCCCGTCAACAGAATGCAGCTCAGTAGTACATAAAACTTCATGATACTCAGTCATTAGTAACCCTGCAATATTACGACTGGCGGGGCATATTCGCTAACTGTGAGACCACAAGATGTATATGATTCGTGCGGCAAAGTAGATTCTATGAAATAGATAGACATTCAGGCATTCTTCAACCAAACATCTTTACTTTGCGCCCAACTATCCATTCAGCCTTATGCGCATCATATTCATGGGCACGCCCGAATTCGCCGTCCCTTCTCTTGACGCCCTGATTCAATCCGACCATGACGTCGTGGCCGTCGTCACCAGTACCGACAAGTATGGTGGCAGAGGCAAGAAGAAGCTGATAGCCTCCGCCGTCAAAAAACACGCACTCGCCCATGGCATACCCGTGCTGCAGCCACCGAATCTGAAGCGACCCAGTTTTATTGAAGCCTTGGACAGCTATAAAGCCGATCTTCAAGTCATCGTGGCTTTCCGTATGCTCCCCGAAGTGGTGTGGTCTATGCCGCGTCTTGGCTCGATCAATCTGCACGGCTCTCTTCTGCCCGCCTACCGAGGAGCTGCTCCTATCCATTGGGCGGTGATCCGCGGCGAGCAACAAACGGGATTGACAACCTTCCAGCTGCAGCACGACATCGATACTGGGGAGATCTACGATCAGGCCGTGCTCGACATAGGTCCTGATGAGACAACTGGCGAACTTCATGATCGCATGATGATCGTCGGAGCCGATCTGGTAACCGATACAGTTGACAAGATAGCGAATGGCAACGCGATCGGACGACCACAGGATCCGTCCTTGATCAGCCATGCTCCGAAGCTCTTCAAGGAGAATACCAGAATCTCTTTTGACCAAAGCGCGCGTGCGACGCACAATTTCATCCGGGGTCTGCATCCATTTCCTACTGCACATACCACCCTGAATAGTGTCTCCATTAAGCTCCTTCGAAGCTCGACCGTCAGCGAAGAATGGTCAGCACCAAGACTAGACGATCGACCAGGAAGCCTCTGGGTGCATAAGCACCAGCTATATGTTAAGTGCAAGGACGGTTGGCTGGAAATATTGGAACTTCAGCAAGCAGGTAAACGCGCCATGGCGGCACGAGACTTCATCAACGGTGCGGATTTGGAAAACGCCTACTTTAAGTAGACCTCGCCTGGAGAAACACTAAAAAGATCAGTCACGCGGTCTACGAGGAACTGAGTGAGACGCATCTCAGGCATGTCGGTTGACTGCTGTTTGCATACAGTCTTTGATTGCTTTGGAGGCAGAACTAGTGCCGCAGATAGCACGACAAACAGGAAGACCGACACTGCCATTACAGCGAACACTTTCTTGCTACGTTCTTGGGCTTCTTGCGGATTTTCTTGCATACTGGTGACAAATATAAGGATTAGAAAGCATAAGTGTCAAGACCCTACTGGGGAGAAAATTCGAAGCTCTCCTAGGATCCTCTTCGAAGGATGTATTACTTTTTGACCGCCAATAAAAAGTCCAAACCTCCGGTGAACCAAGGCTGTTATTGCCGGACAACCGATCTCAGTCCTTCATGTCCTATCCATTTGTTTCATGCCGCCACCTTCAATGGTGTACACGCGATCACACCAAGGCGACAAATGATGATATCGATGTCCAGCGCACAGGATGGCTGCATCCGGAATACGCGCATCTAGCCAACGAATCGTCCGCTCAAGCATCTCTCCATCCAAAGCAGATAAGGACTCATCTATAAGCAATACGGCCAAATCCCGACCTGCATATACCGTCGCGAGTAAGCACAGGCGCTGGAGTTCGCCACCGCTGCAGGCCGCAGGCCGACGCTCAAGAAGTTCAGGTGTCAGACCCAGTCGGTTTAGATCGACCAGGAATCGAACATCATCTGAATGCCTAATCTGCTTGCCCACCGTCATCTGAGGCTCGAATGCGGTATACGGATCCTGTTCAATGAGTCGGACAGGACTCGCCTCTCGACGAAAGATGTCTCGCCAGCCGAATACCGAACTAGCTGTGCCTTCAGCTTCTCCAGCAGTATGCGCGATGCGTCCCGCAATAAGTCGGAGTAAGGTGGACTTCCCTGATCCAGACTCCCCCATCAGCCCCACGCGCTCACCTGGAGAAAGGACGAGGTCAATGTCCTGTAGGATGGTTTTCTTGTTATTTCCACTTCCATATGCTGCGCTAACCTTGTTTAGCTGAATCAAAGGTGACGTCTTTGACTTCGGTCGCTCACGCTGTATATCGATGGACAATGTGGAAGACTTCGGTGTTGGCACTGGGAATACGCGCCCCTCCTCGATACACCATGTCTGCTCCACTGTCAACGCTCGAGGCACCTCATCGTGCGTAATCAACAGCAAACTGGCACCACGATCTTCGATATACCTGGCCATGTCCGCGGCGATCTTCGACTTCGAGTCTCCATCTAGATGGGCGAAGGGTTCGTCGGCAATGATCAACTTCGGCGAAGCTGATTTGACCATCAACCAATAGATACGCTGAAGCTGTCCTACAGAGAGCGCATTCGGCTTTCGACCGCATAAATCCTCAAAGTCCTGTAAGCCTAAGGCCTTTCCTTCTTCTTCGAAATGGCGCATAGACCAGGCATCGTCCACCTTCAGACGTTCTTCTAGGTGTTCACGAATACGCAGCGCTGGGTTGAAATAGGAAGCAGGCTGCTGAAATATCATGCCCAGGGCACGCACGTCTTCTTTCACGATAGCATTGGAGCAGGCGTCTGGATGAAGATGCATATCGATATCTAGCGTCGCTTCTTCTACAGTATAGCCCAAAAGCGCCATGGCGAAAAGCGACTTACCCGAACCACTGTCCGCCGATAAATGGGTCACCTGGCTTTCATAAAGTTTGAGATCTTCAGCTCGGATATGCAGATGCGGGGAGACCAGGTAATCCAGACGTCGAATATGACAGAGCAAAGGACTCATGACATGAGCCGTACCTTCTCTTCAAATGGCTCACGCGTACCAGAAGGCATCACCATCTTGGGCACCCCTAAGTAAAATAGTCCTAGGCATCTTTCATGCTTTTCAAGCTCAGCGAACGAGGCGAGTCGACCAGCAAATCCCGGTGTACTCCAGTATCCCCCATAACCAGCGGCACTTACGGCCAGCCAAAAGTTCTGAACACTCATAGCCGTAGCGGCGATCTCTTCCCACTCTGGCACACGTTCTTCTGGATCTCGACGCATGATGATGAGAATGATGTGCTGCGATGCTTGGCACTTACTGCGAATTTTATTCACAGTAGATTCCTTGACCTTGTCTTCGCCCACATGAAGGGTGTAAGCATCCACGAGGGCATCTTCTAGACGCAGCAATGCATCACCAGATACCACGACGAAGCGCCAGGGTTCGGTCCTGCGGTGGGTCGGTGCCCAGTTGGCCAGTGCCAGCAGGGACTTCACGTCCTCTAGCGGGATGTTTTCATCCGAGTACATCACAGGAAATACAGCTCTGCGGTCTTTGATAATTTGGGCGATAGAGTTGAATGCGTTTTGGTTTTTCATAGGGTATATCTACTTCTCCTTCGAGTCCATATGATTCCTTTTATGAAACATATCTTCAGGGACTGAAGGATAGGTTAATTGATGCACTAAGTTGTCACTACGTTTTCTGATCTGGATAAGCGATCCTCACATGATGAATATTCGACAGCACCTCCTTGAATACCTGTCTGCACACGGTCAGATCGCTCAGCGATAGATCGGACAGAGAAAGCTGCTCATCATTGAGTTTGCCATCGATGATTTTATCTACAAGTTGGCCAATATCTTCTGCCGAAGGCTTAACGAGGCTGCGCGAAGCCGCTTCAAGACTATCCGCCATCATGAGGATGGCTTGCTCCCTTGTCTTAGGAAGTGGTCCTGGATATGTAAAAGGCAACTGGTCCACCTCTTCGTTTTCCTGGAGCGAAGACCGGTACTTGTTCATGAAGTAAGCGACCTTTGTCGTGCCGTGGTGCGTACGTATGAAATCGATGAGGATACTCGGCAGTTTGGCCTTCTTCGCCATACGTTCTCCATCAGGGACATGGGCGATGATTTTCTTGGCGCTTTCGAGTGCAGAGATGTCGTCATGCGGATTGTGGCCACGTTGGTTTTCAATGAAATAGGTGGGGTCACTCAACTTACCGATATCGTGGTATAGAGCAGCGGTTTTGAGCAGTAAGCTTCGTGCTCCGATTTTGTTGGCGGCCGCTTCACATAGATTAGCCACCTGAAGCGAATGCTGGAAGGTACCCGGTGCTTCGAGACTCAGCTGCTTGAGAAGCGGCTTATTCAGATCAGCGAGCTCCGCCAACCGAATCGAACTTGTAAATCCAAATATGCGCTCCAAGAGCGGGATCAACGGATAGGCCATCATCGTCAAAAGTCCAGATACGATGAAGTACTGGAGCGGCTGCCAATGAATGCCTGACCATCCTCCGCTTCCTATCAGTTCAAGACCAAGATATCCAAGGACGTACGTCAGAAAGATGAAGAGTATAGACTGAAAGAAAGCGTTCCACTGCCGAGTCTCTTCCACGGTGAGCACGGCCACGATTCCAGCGAGTAATTGCAAGAAGGTGAATTCATATCCCTCTTTCGATAAAAAGGAGGTGATCAGCACGATGCTGATGTGAGAGAATAGCGCTAGTCGATCATTGTAAAAATTCTTGACGACGATAGGCGCTACACAGAAGGGCAGCATATAGACGCTAAGTGTGTCTGTGCTCTCGACCAGAGTCACTAAAAAACTTAAAAGCACGGGCCACATCAGCATGAAGGCTAAGCTGCGATAACTGGCGAATACTTCTGGTGCATGAAATTGCAAATACAACAAAAAGACACCAATGATCAGGCTAGTGAGCAACAAATAACCAGCAAATGAGAACCATTGATCGTTATTCGTCGCCACAGCATCGGAATACTGCAATAGGTAGGAGTCCAACTGTCGGACATGCTCTTTGGTGATGAGGTCTCCTCGACTCACGATGACCTGACCTTTATCCACGCGACCATCGGCCTTGGGCAGATCTTCCAAGGCGTCCGCTACGAACTTATCATATAGATCTTGATCCAGTGAGGTCTGTGCCAGCATGTGTCGCTGTGCAGCACCTACTATTGGCGAGTTCGGAGGCAGCCCCATCTGACGGATCGAATCGATAAGGGCAAGTCGTGCCTGCGACTCCCCGATCAATGAATGACCTCTTCGTACGGATGATGCTCCATTCACGATGATATTGATCAAGGTATCCGCTGGAAAGGCCGACTTCGTCGCATCGGTGACGATGGGATGGGAATAGATCTGCTGCATAGAGGACCGCAGTCGGGGGATGGCCTCCGCTTCATCCGCATTCAAGACTCCCTCGTTGCTTTGAATCTGATTAACAAATACATTGATCTCCCGATTGGCTAACTCATTGTCCATCGAGAAAAAAGGATAAATACCAGAGACAATTTCTTCTTGATCCACCCTAAGGTCTTCCTCAGATTTGTAAACAACGAAGTCAAAAGGCGATATCAGATCGTCATAGCGCCAGCGCTCTCCTACCTGATATTTATAGCTCGGCAGTACGCTGCGTGGAAAAAGCCATGCAATAAATGCGATGGCGAAGACCACTAGTAAGTACTTCAGTATGTCATGTAGCTTCATCAGGTTCTGTCGGCCTTCTGCTTACGTGGAATCCATTTAATCTCCGTCGCGCCATCTTCATGTCCCAGCCATCGACTCAGGACGAAAAAATAATCAGAGAGTCGATTCAGATAGCGAACGATCGTCTCAAAATCAAACTCCAGCGAGACCACCCGGCGCTCCGCTCGACGACATGTGGTTCGACATACATGAGCATAAGCCGCACCGTCGTGCCCTCCTGGTAGGATGAAATGTCGCAGCTCTGGAAGGTTGGCCTGCATATGGTCGATGGCTCGCTCGAGCGCGTCCGTCAGATCATCATCAAGAATAGGCAAGGCGACCTTCTTCCCTGGCAACGTAGCGAGGTGTGCGCCGATATCAAACAGACGACTTTGGATCTCCTGTAGGAAGAGGACGACCTCTTCTTGACGCACATACATTTGGAGCACACCGATGTCAGCATTGAGCTCATCAACGGTACCGTAGGCCTCGATGCGATCGTCGTCCTTCCGACGGCGTTCTCCTCCGAAGAGTGAAGTCTGGCCTTTATCGCCTGTCTTGGTATATACTTTCATTGTTTTAGCTAGTCGATTGAAAAGTTGACGTCCAATTTACGCATGAGGATGCCAATATGTTCTATTACAGCATTCAGAATTATACTTGTCGTAAAAGAAATAAAAATTGCAAGTCTGGTGCGCAATGACATATGGCAGTGGCAAGCTAATCACTGCTTGTACCCGTGCTCTGGATCATCATATCTCGTGATATTGTCATTGAGGATATCTTGATCCACCTGGCCATCCCTGAGACGAATGATCCGATGGGCATGCGCAGAGATGTCGGGCTCATGTGTCACCATGATGATGGTTTGACCAGCGTCATGGAGTTTATCGAATATGGACATGATCTCTATGGACGTCTTGGTGTCGAGATTACCCGTAGGCTCGTCAGCCAAGATGATAGAAGGTTCGTTCACGAGCGCACGTGCGATGGCGACACGCTGCCGCTGGCCACCTGAGAGTTCATTCGGTTTATGATTACCTCGGTCTCCGAGTCCCACCTGACTCAGCACATACTCCGCCCGCTCATGACGCAAGCGCCTGGGCACCCCTGCATAGACAAGCGGGAGCGCGACATTCTCCACTGATGACAGTCGCGGGAGTAGGTTGAACGTCTGGAAAACGAAACCTATAAGTCGATTTCGAACATCGGCGAGCTCATCATCTTGCATCCGACTGACGTCCTCATTGACTAAAAAATACTGTCCGCTCGTGGGTGTGTCCAGACATCCTATCAGATTCATCAGTGTGGATTTACCTGATCCAGATGGCCCCATAAGTGCCAGATATTCATTCTTACGCACTTGGATATCCACGCCTTGAAGTGCGCGGACTTCTGTTGCACCCATGATATAGGTCTTTGTCAGACCTTGGGTCTTAATGAGGAGTTCTCTGTCAGGTTGCTGAGCTGTAGCCATATGGGTAAAAGTACGTATTCTATATCCAGCGGTCCATCTTGCCCGCCCTACACTAAACGAACACATAGTGTAATCAAGATATGTCGAAGTATCCTTAATTTCATCGCCTATGACGACTCCACATCGCCCAAAATACATCGCCGTAGCTGGCAATATCGGTGCAGGCAAAACCACCCTCTGTGATCTACTCGGAAAGCACTACGGCTGGGAAGTTCAGTACGAAGACGTCGCCGATAATCCCTACTTAAACGACTTCTACCATGACATGAACCGGTGGTCCTTTCATCTTCAAATCTACTTTCTCAATAGTCGCTACCGTCAGATCATCGACATACTGAACGGGGAAAAGACCATCATCCAGGACAGAACAATTTATGAAGATGCGAAGATTTTCGCACCTAACCTTTATGAAATGGGGCTGATGAGCAAGCGTGATTTTGACAACTACACAATGCTGTTCGACATCATGACGGGACAGATCGCACCACCTGACATCCTGATCTATCTGAAGGCCAGTATATCTACCCTCGTATCCCATATCCATAGTCGTGGACGAGACTACGAGGGTAATATGAGTCTGGATTATCTGAAGCGTTTGAATGCCAAATATGAACGATGGATCAATCAGTACAAATCGGGACCACTTCTGGTCGTAGATGTGGACAATCTTGACTTTGGCAATCGACCTGAGGACTTCGGCCAGATTGTCGAACTCATTGATGCACAATTATTTGGGTTGTTTAATGATCCGGAGTAGTTGGGTGTTTAACCATGTAGGGCTATAGTTTCTTGATCACTCTACATGCTGATTATGTGGATATTTCATATGTAATATTTACTCTATATATTAGGTAATTCCAAGAATGTCAGTATCTTTCGGGCTCTAAGTTGCTCCCTATGAAGCTAAGTGCATTTCTAGCCTTCGGGCTGATTTTGGTCGCCTCTGTCCTCATTTTCGCTTTTCAGTCTGAGCCTGTGGAGACATCTGCAGAGGAGTCGATGTCATACTGTCCTGATTATATCTTTGGATTTAATAATGATAGCGTCGATATCCATTGGGGAGAGATCAGCAAGAACGATTACCTCTCTACCCTCTTGATCAATCAAGGTGCCTCGTACAATTTTGCCATGACCCTATGCGACAAGGCCAAGGACGTCTGCCCAGCCAACGGCATACGGCCTGGCAAGACCTACGCATTCATTCATACGGATTCATGCGAATTGCCCGACTACTTCGTCTACGAGCCCAACCAATATCGATATGTCGTTTTTGACTTACGCGACTCCGGAGCGGTGGTCGAAGTTAAGCGCCCTGTGGACACCGTTCGTCGTCACGCGACGGGTGTCATTCGAAGCTCGCTATCCATGACCATGTCTCAGCAAAATATACCATTGGCGACGATAGATCGCATGGAAGATGCACTTGCATGGTCGGTCGATTTTTATCACATCCAGAATGGTGACCGGTTCAAAGTCATCTATGACGAGCTCTACATCGAAGGCGAGCGCGTCGGTGTAGGAGATCTGCATGCAGCGTATTACGAGACAGGATCTCAGACGTATTACTCCATCCTCTACGAAGCCGAGAATTATGACGGGTACTTTGATGAGCTAGGACGCCCCATGAGAAAAGCCTTCTTGAAGTCTCCTGTAAAGTATGGTCGCATATCCAGTCGGTATAATCTCCGAAGATTTCATCCAGTCCTCAAACGGACGCGTCCACACTACGGTACGGACTATGCTGCGGCACACGGATCTCCCATTCGCGCAGTGGCAGACGGAACCGTCGTCAAAGTAACCCGAAGCAAGGGCGCTGGCAAGTTCGTGAAACTTAAGCATGACGACACCTATAGCACGGCCTACCTTCATATGTCCAAATACGCCAAGATCAAACCAGGTGATCGTGTCAAACAAGGTCAAACCATCGGATATGTTGGTCAGACGGGCTACGCCACAGGGCCTCATGTATGCTTCCGCTTTTGGAAGAACGGCAAGCTCGTCAATCACCTGCGTGAGAACCTTCCGCCGCCAGAGCCTATGGCGAAAGAAGAACTGCCCCGCTACTTCGTCACGCGAGATCGATTGAAGGCGGAATTGGACGGTATCAAGTTTGAAAAGCATGAGAACGAAGCGATATCCGAAGCAACTGAAGAAAAAGTTGATATCCCCATGTAATAAGATGGTGTTTGTTTTCCTAGTTTTTGAATAAATTAGGTGATGAAAAGGAAGAATCAACTTAGGCTTAGCGGTTTTGCTGTGCTGTTCTATTTTTTATAGGGTTTACTGCCACGATAAGCGCCCAAACCACTGATGGTCAAACGTTAAAAAAATGCATCCATGATCCAAGGGACCGACCGTTCGCAGCTGTTCTGGGGTTTTGGAATAGTTCTGCCGTATGAAGCTATGGCGGTACTGAAATGGGGAGTGTATATACATAAGGATGTATCCCTAAGTGCTGGTCTACGGATTGTACCAAGCAACGTAGGCTACAACTTGGCTCAAACGCCGTGATTCTCTCTAAATCTGTTACTCAGCTCGTCGGAGTGCTCAACTACGGCGACAATCGCGTTATCATCGATGGAGACAGGGTGAGCAGTCGATCACCACGATCCTCAACATACTCTGGGTTCTCTTTCGGTCTCGTCCTCAAGTTCAGACTTAAAGGCCAGCATCGCATTGGTAACTTCTTGCAGTTCAATGTGATAGCTCCAATTCGATCGAAGCAGTTCAAAAAGGATATAGAATCCCCTAGGCTTACAGAACGTTACACCCCAGATGTCGGCATCAGTATCGGATATCATTTTGGAACTTAAGACATTGTAATTCTAGGTCTCATGATGTCAACACGATTGATCACTGTATTCGTCACCCTGCTCTTCATCGGAGCAAGCATCCGCGCTCAAGTCACAGTCGACAACAAGCCGGACGTCGAACCGAAAGGATATGAGATGACAGAAGATCCATTTTATGGCGCAGGCATTGGATTGCCCTACGGAGGTGTCGTGGGTTTGAATGTTGGGTTTTACGTTTTTAAAGGTATATCACTCATGGCCGGAGTTGGCTATGTGCCCAAAAACATCGGCTACAACTTTGGCATCACGGCTGCTGTTCCGATGCGATCGGTGGTTCAACCTTTTATACTCGGGCTGTATGGGACAAATGCGACCATCGAATACCGAGAATTCGGAAGTTCTAAACTTAAAAAGACAGAGACTTTTGGAGGCTACTCCTACGGCGCTGGTCTAAAATTAAGATTTAAGAAGCGACTTGGCCAATTCATACAAGTCAGTGTCATTCGTCCTATATACTCGAATCAATTCAAAATACGTGGTGGTTCAGATGGAGCCAGCGACACCTTTATTAGCATTGGATATCATTTCGGAGGATAGTCTAGGCTCATTCCATATTCTGTACGGACTTCGATAAGGTAAAGCCGACCGTGGTTCCTTCGCCTTCTGTGCTCCTCACATTGATAGTCTGCTTATGCGCTTCGATGATATGCTTCACGATGGAGAGGCCTAAGCCGCTGCCGCCTTTGGAGCGACTCCTTGACTTATCCACACGGTAGAATCGGTCAAACAAGTGCCGGATATGTTTGGCGGCGATACCGACTCCATTATCAGAGACCTCGATCAGGATGTAGTCGACCATATCATAGAGTCCAATTCGCGTGCGACCTCCCTCCTTCCCGTACTTGATCGAGTTGATCACGAGATTGGTCAGAACTGTTCTGATATACTCGCGATCGGCGAATACGCTATAGCTCCGATCAGCACCCTCTTTGAGCGAAACATTAATCTGTCTTTTGTGGGCTTGTACCTCGACCTGTCCGATGACCTCGAGAATCAAATCTTTCAGTTCGAAGTTCACATAATCCAGTTGCATCGTTGCGTCTTCTAGTCGGGCGATGACATCTAAGTCTTCCACGATAGTCTGTAAGCGCTCGATATTGTTCGCTGCCTTCTCAAGGAAGCGTTTATTCACCTCAGGATCTTCGAGCCCACCGTCAAGCAGGGTATGGATATAGCCTTGTACCGCGAAGATGGGTGTCTTCAGTTCATGAGAGATATTGCCCAGAAAGTCCTTACGATACGACTCCAGCTCCTTCAGGGTCTTGATCTCCTGCTGCTGCTTCTCCAGCCAATCGGTCACTTCCTCTTCTACCCTCTCTATGGCCTTCACGGATTGGTTCGGCAGTTCACCTTGTTTCATTGACACTTTCGAGCTTCGAATCAGTTTGTAGATCAGCTTGATCCGCCGATAGATGAATATTCCCAGGAAGCGATCAATGATGAAGTAGATCGACAGGATGACGACGATGGTAGTGATCAGGTAGGTCAGCCACTGCGGTGTCACTAATGACAACGAGCTGTAAAGCAGGGCAATCACGATAAGCACGCCTGATATGATGGATGTCAAGATGACAACCAGCCAGCGAAACGTCAGATTCTTCATGAAATACTAGAACTCAAGCTTGTAGCC
>JAOXNJ010009901.1:0-13919 GCA_028566655.1 Metis holothuriae
ATACATAGTTTTTACGATTTGTTTAAAAATAATATCATCAAAACTGATTGAATGTGAAAAAAATAATTATTTTTTTGTGGAGAAAAAAGGAAAGTCAAGATTTTTCCTGGAAAATTTTCTCTTGAAAAGCTGCTTCGAATATGAAGCCTCTGTGCCGTCGCACCTCCGTGTCAGGATGGCCGAGCGGTCTAAGGCGCCAGACTCAAGCATGTGCTTGCGCTGTATCAGCGTGCCGAGTGTTCTGGTCTCCGATTGGAGGCGTGGGTTCGAATCCCACTTCTGACACAGATTTTTCTTTTTTCATAAGTTCGCTGAAAAGCGCGCCATTTGAGCGAATTACTAACTGGCTCGACGAGAAAAGAACACGACTTTTGAATCTGCGAAATTAACTCTTTTTAAAGTTCGAAATTATCTCTTTTTACTTTCAGATGAGCGATGCCGTTCGAGAAAATAAGCGTAGAAAGACAAAGGAATTGTTTTGAACGAAAATTATCAGTTTAACGTTCTAGAGATTTAAAAAATTATTCAAAAATTAATTGAAAAATGCAGAAAACAGTGAAAGCCCGTTTCAACATCAATTTCAACCGAGAAAACTCGACGAAATCGCTTGCCAAGCCGTAAAAACTTACTCAGCTGAATGGATGACCATAAAACCGACGGATGCATTTGTAAGTCGCCTCTTTTTTTTTTGAAAAAATGAATGCTGGGCCTCAAAGTTAATTTTAGAATTGCGTGGAATGCATGTATTTCAAGCGAGAATTGGTAGAAAACTGCAAGAAGATGAAGACGACTGTGAGAACAGAAGAAAGCTTTCCGCGCCCGGCAACAAAGTCAGTTACAGTACAATCCGTGAAAGAAAGTAGCCCTAGAATGAAAATATCTTGGGACCGACCAAAGGTATTTCTATTTTCAGAAAATAAACATGTATTTTTTAAGCTTTTATATTCATTAATTGCTCCACCAAAACTTCTATCAGAAGTTGAAGAATATGAGGCAAGAGAAACTCCTTCAGTCCCAGAAAAAGTACACAAAATGCCGCTTACTTTCGTTTTACGAATCAATCATTTAAAATGGGAAGTCAAAAACTTTGAGCGGCTGTTTGGATCGATTTCTATTTATGATATGAAAGAAAAAAGGAAAGTCACTGAAAACTTCAACTTTGAGTTTGGAGCAGCCCACAAAATATTTCCCGTTTTCAACTTGGAAGAAAACAAAGACGAATACGTGATTCTTCTGAAAATCGAAAAATGTTTCCAGAGCGATCAGCACGATCCGATCGAGGCTTACCAGAAAGACATTCCTGATGCAAAAAGAGAGAAGATTCGACTGGCCGCAAAGAACAATGAGTCTCTGCTGAGCCAATATCGAATGCAATTCGCCTGGACATTCGTTGCATTTGCAGGTTTAAGGCGACGCAGGTTCGTTGGTTCCGAAAACAGGCGCAGAAGCAATGAAAGTGAGACGTATTCCGTGTTCGACGCCGATCGAACAAGCAACAGCTCGTTCAGTATTGAAGATGAAGCTGGCTCGGAGTTCATCCCGCCAAATGGAGCTATTGATTTTTCCATCAAGCAGGTTTACAAGACAGACAACGAAAAACTCTCAGACGAGCAGATTTGCTGGCACATTGTCGACGTCTGTAAGAACCCGCAAAAGTACAAGCAGCGCACAATCAACTGCGAATTCTCCATCTCGCTCATGTCACCTGTCGACCTTCATAATATCCGGAACGACGATGGTCAGAAATTGAAACCATGGCGAGACGACGTCCCGCACACTATTGGCAAGCAAGTTCGTGAGTTTCCAGTTGAAGGCCGAGTCCCAAGACCTCTTGTTAGCTACAGAAACGTGCTTTACATTTTCCCGATTTCCGCTAATTTTTCGAATCATCAGCGTGCGCGGAACATCGCTGTGCAGATTGAAATAAGAAATGAGTTCGAAACGCTTCCTGCGATTTTCGGTGAAGACGGAACTATGAAGTCCCACCATGTTTCTAGTGTCGCATATCATAGAAGCCACCCGACTTTTCTCGATGAAATTAAAGTTGAAGTTCCGTCAAATCTCACTCCTGATCACCACTTGTTCTTTACTTTCTTCCATATTTCGGTCAAAGAAGGACGACAACTTCCAGTCGGCTTCAGCTGGCTCCCGCTCATGAACGCAAATCAGCACCTGATGAACCAGCAAGCTCACCTCCCTATCTGCTCGCATCCACCACCAAGTGGCTACGGTCGTATAAGTCCAGATTCTAATTTACCTGGCGTTAAGTGGCTTGAGAATAGAAAGTCTCTGTTCAGAGTGAATGTACTTATCGATTCAAATATTCATATCGAAGACAGAAACGTTCACTATTTTCTTAAATGCGTTCTGGCCGCTGAAACACTGGAAGCTGAGGATACTTTTACGACGGTCGCAGGAAGACGAATGCCGATTGAGCAGTTGCATGAAGATCTTTTATGTTCTATACGCTCGCTCGCGCAGAACTCGACGATGAGCTCGATCATAAAACACTTGCATACAGTCTTCAATCGCATCGTTTGGTTGATCGTGAATCCGCCTTTGTCTGAACGAATAGTTATCGCGCAAGCTGCGTTCAACACACTTGTCTCACTCGTTTCTCGCATTCACGAAGACCCGTCTTTGAAGAAAGACGTCCATGGACGAAATCGCTATCTTGAACAATACGTTTATTTTGTTTTGCGTGAGAGCATAATGGATGAGAGTTCTTACGATCAAAATGTCCCAACTCTTGGAAGAAAAGACTGAATACGGCACACGATGAAGTCGAGAAACATCCCAAAACCTAGTGGTGCTTCAATAAATCGGCATTCCAGTTATTCAGAAACTCTCGGTCTTTCAAGAATCAACCCTTCCGCCTCAAATCCAGATTTGACGCCGAAGAAAAAGGCAATGACGATGAAAAACTCTCCGTCAATGGTTAATCCGCCGAAAGAAGACATAAAACGACCACTATTCGAAGAGCTTGCCTTTCAAATGGTCGTCTGCTCGAACTCATCGAAAGAGAAAGTTCTAGAAAATGTTTGGTTCTTCCTCGAATTTATAGCGAAATCTGTAACGGAGCACAAAATTCTTCAAACAACAGAAAAAACAAAATCAAATCCAATCTCTGAAAGATTTTTCGGCTATTTGAAAAGCATAGTTTCCTGGATAACACAAGAAATTGTAAAACGATGTGTGAGCCGTTTTAGTGATGCACGAAAGATGAACTCGTCTTTTGGATTCTTTATTCGAGACTTTGTTGAAATTCTAAGCCAAGAACAGCTCTTCGATTTAATCAAGCAATATCATGAAATAACGAAAGATATCTCGAAGGGAGATGATCAACAAGCTCAATCGATAAATTTTCTCCGTGCTCGCTTTTTCCGTCTTATCGTCTTCCATGGCTCATTTTTTGAGCTTCTCGAACAACAAAAAGCACCCTCGAAAATGCTCGGAGACGATCCTCTGTCCCATATTATGGCTGACGCTTTGAAAATTATGAGTACAAAAGACAATTTGGATGTTACTGCTCTTGATTATAATTTATGTTCATTGATGAAAATACAATCAGCTATAGATGCTGATAATCGGTACGATAATAAGAGCGAAGAAATCGCTTGTCTTTTTCTGCCGTTTGTCACTTCGACTCTCCACAGGATTCATTTGTTCACAGATGATTCGAAGGAAAAACAGTCGAATAAAATGCCAGTTACTTCGGCGCAGATTTTATTAGTGGTAAATCTTTGGGTTTTACGAAAAATATGCAGCAGTAATCGGGCTTTCCCAGAATTTGTTAAATCATTGGATAAAAAAGATTTAATTTTATTCAACCAAATGCTGCTTTCGACAACGTGGCTACTCAAATACTCGCCTGAAACTGTCCTGGATAGGAAACGGCATCCATCAAACTCAAAGAAAAATATTGACCAACTTGACTTGATGAACAGAGGTGCTGGATCTGCCGTCAATCTTTTGAAACAGAAATCAGCATCGCTCGGTAGATCTCCTGAAATTGTGGACACGAGTCTCAGATCCTGGAAGCAAATCAAAACAAGAGGTCTAAATGCAACTTCTGGATCTGGACGATCATCTGTATCAGTCATTTTTGACGTCGACAAGAGTCCCCAAGGAATAATACTGGACTTGGACAGCTCTACTGAAATATTTCACTCAGTTCTTGACATTTTGGAGAAAATTTACGAGCTAAAAGAAAAGGATGAAGGCGACTACTGGCACCGCTCATATTGCCAAGTCATGATTAATATTCTGACCTGCGAAGGGACCGCCATTTGCTCGCTGACAAGGCTCATGAAAATTATCCGAAATCAAATGCCAAAGTTCCTACCGTGTCTGATCTACACACCCTTGCTCTCTGCAATGTGCATGAAAATTGCAAATCTCCTCTGTTCTGGAAATTTGGAAGTTTCCAAGTCGGCGCAGCTAACTATGATGAAAATTATGTCGGATCATTACCAACGATTCTCGTCAGTTTCCCTCCCAGCTTACTGGATAAACGTTGGAGTCTGCGATCTCCTCGGGTTGAGGAGATATCAGAGCTTTTCAGAGCTGCGAACAGTTAATTGTGGAAATCTTTATTTTCATCTGAGAGAGCTCTCGTCTTTTGGCTATTCGCAAAATGATTCTGCGGAGTTCCGACAACATTATATCGAATTTACGGAACGACTGTTGAGTCTCGTCGAAGCTGTTGACACATTCATCGATCTCAATTCGAAGAACATCTCGTCAAACTTAACTCTCATGCAAATTGCTGATTTACTTGCATTCTGTCCTCTTGCACGGGTTTCCGCTCTAGCCGCTCTTGCAGAAGAGCAAAAAGAAACTCACCCAGTCGAAGCCGGAATCTGTCATTTACATAAAGCCGCTATACTCCTTGAGATTATACGTTATTCTCCGTCGCCAGACAGTGCCAACCTCACAAAATCTGCCGCTATATTTTCGCGTGAAATAGGATTGCGCAGTTTGGAAAGCGAAGCCTTTGTTTCTGACTGGATAAACAGATCTCTTGATTCCGCAGTTACCGAGCCGACTAAACTCCGACTTTCTGTTGGACACGTGACTGCCGTAATGTTCGTTCAGGAAAGAGACACCAGAGTTTCTCTCGCCGGTTTTAAACAGGCTCTCGAAGCCGCCGCAAAGAGCTTTACAAAGGGCAAAATTTCAGAGATGTCAGTGCGATGTTACCAGACTATTTCAAATCTTCTGGCTGGTGATATTGCTTCGATGAGAAGCGTTACAGAGAAAATGCTACATGGTAACTAAACTAACTAAAATCTATCTTTATCGATTTCTTTTCAGCCCAGCAAGAAGCGATAGAACAAGATGATCGTTTCGGTGACGAGCGTTTTGGCTGCTACTTTCGTGTCCACTACCGTGGACCCGCTTTTCCACCAAATCTTGCAAATCGAGAATTCATAATCCGAGAGCCGATGGCATCCAAGCTATCGGAGGTTTCAGATCGAGTTCGAAAGTCTGCTTCAGCTCTTGTTGGAGAAGACGTAGAAATTGTTATGGAAAGCGTATCTCCGAGTGATAACACAAACTCAGTGCAGGTTACCTTTCTAAAGGTTCACAGAAGAGAATGGCAGAAACCGTTCAGGAACTGGCAAGACTTTGTGAACTTGACAAATTTCGTCTATGCAACTCCTTTTACCGCTTCTGGGGACGCTCATGGTGACGTCAAGGTAATTTTTACTTTTATGAATGCAGATTACTTAATTTTGAAGGTGCAATACAAACGAAAAACCTTTCTTCAAGTCCGAACTAGGATGCCGTTTTTGCTTTGGCAAGCTGAAGTAACGCATAGCTGGATGGAAGAGCTTAATCCTTTGCAAGTCGCAAAGGAGGATATCATGACAAAAACGCTAGCTCTGTATGAATCTTTAAAATCCGATGATACAAGAATAATTCAATTGCAGTTGCAGGGTTCTATTCAAGCAACAGTCAATCAAGTAAGAATTTTATCAATGAAAACATTGTCTACTGTTCAGGGTCCACTCCATCTTGCCAGAGAACTTCTTGGTCAGAAACCTGTCACGGAAGAAGAAATTATCGACTGGGAGGACCTACGAGATGCTTTTATTGACTTTATGCATGTGTGTCGATGCGCAATCTCTCGCAACAAAGAGCTGATGATCAACTCTCGCTCTGAATACCACTTGAACTTGGAACAGAATTTTGCCCAAATTCAAAAAGACATTCACCCTCTTTTACTGGCCTAACATGTATCTATCTTTATTTTATTTTACCTTATTGAACTATTTTACATTCCAAATATTTGTGCATGCCTTCAGTTCTAAAAATCTATGTTTTTAACTTCAATTGATACACCATACTTTCTTTTCTGATCTGTCGTGACTCTTTTGATCTCAGTATGACTTTTCTTGATGGCCATTTCCCGGAATGCCTATCATTCATCTTATCAGTACGATCAGCGGGTCTATCTATGTAATCAATGTTTTCCCTTTGCAGGAAGCATGACTCAATCAGCTGTTCATGAACGATTCCAGATGGCAGATGGAGCTCTCCCGAGGACTGTAAATACGCTCGTGATTCTAACTTTTCGTTCATTCACAAATAAACAGTCATACAAACAAACAACAAATCATGACATTTTTCAACCTCCCACTCTCAGCTGATATTGCCGTCTTTACCGCTGTTGTTTTTTCCGGCCTTTTTATATTATTTGCCGCTGTTCTTTTTGCTGCTTATTGCATCAAGAAACAAAGAACTCGCCAAGAAAGAGCCACTCGCCCGCTGCCACAAATCCTGACAATCTCGGGTGCTCCGTCGATGATGTCAGCTATCTCTTGCTCCACCCCCAAACCGTCTAGAAACCATTCTTGTTTCGTGCATTGCCCTTCACCCCAAAACAAGCCTTCCTCGACCTTTGGAAATATTAACCCCGCATTCCAAGACGATTTTGTTTCTGTAATCGTTGACTTTTAACAATCTCTGCTCTACATGTACAAATAAATTATAGAAATACGAGATATCATAAAGTATTGTTTCTGACAAGCATCTATTTGAGGACACGGGCGTAACGCTTTATAAAATGCGGTTTTTAGATTTCGCGTCAGTCAAAAAGAGGCCTTAATTTGGAACATGACTGTATCTTCAATGCAAATTAGGTTTACAAATTAGGTTTCTTTATAATAAAAATGCCCAATTGAGGTCGATAAAAATTATCGTTCGACAATCATACGTTATCCTTTCATTCGATAGCCATAAAATGTAACTGATGGTGGTTATAAAAACATCGTGCCGACATAAATACCCGAGAGACCTTACTTTTAATTCAGAGAGAAACTTCGCATCGATTTTGAGCTTTTTGTCAAAAGACGAATCAATAGAGAGCGTGGGTGCTCAGATATTCATCCCCTCGAATGCTCGCAGATCGTCTCTAGATCGCCCAGAGTAAGCAAAACAACTGACAGGAAGAGAGAATCCAGCTGAGATCTCACTGTTTATTCTCAGTGAAGATCCATGGGTGTTAAAAATAATGGATTTGACCTCACATCTGTCAAAACCACAAATTCCGCGATCTTTCTGCGGATTGAACAAGGAAACATTGATGAAGTGAATGTTTTAGGTAAATTCAGTCTGTAAACGATTTATAAATTCATGATTTTAGCGAAGCAAGAGGGAGTTCTTCTTTGTGTAAATGAGGAAGGGCAAACTCCTCTTCACTACGCCATCGAATGTCAGAAAAATGATATTGCTCTTGCTTTACTTAAACTTGGCCCTGAAGTCAATACCGTGGATCGATCGCAGTGGACCCCGCTTATTTCTGCTTCCAAATTTGGAAACATTAAAGTGGTCAAAAAGTTGCTTGAACAAGGCGCAAAACAGAAGTCTAAAGATGATGACATATGCGAAATGGTAGTTTATCATCCTCTTTTACATGACTATTCTGATCTCTAGGGTGAATGGTCTGCAATCACATGGGCAGCTTATAGAGGACATGGAGACGTACTGGAAGCTCTTCTTAAAAACCCGACAACGAGAGGTGATCCGAATTTTAACGGACTTGATCACGGAGCATCTTACGGTGTCACTCCACTGCTCTGGGCTGCTGGACGTGGACACCTTGAAGCTGTCGAAGTGCTCCTGACGGATGGCATCGGTACAGATATTAACAAAACTGACAAATTTGGCTGCAACGCGCTTTTCTGGGCTTGTCGGAAGGGCGAGGCAGCCGTCGTGAAGAGACTTCTCAAAGCCGGCATCGACATTAATGCGATCGGTGCTCACGGCCAAAGTGCACTCATTGTTGCAACGCGAAATATGCACGAAGAAGTTGTAGAAATGCTTTTGTCTGCCAATCTCGGAGGAGCTGATCCCGTGAACGTCAGCCACGTGGACTCTGACAACAATACTGCACTCAATTTTGCTGCCGACAAAGGCCTAACTGCTTCAGTCCGCATGCTTTTGGAGGCCGGCGCATCAAAAAATCACCAAAATAAGAAAAAGCAGACTCCGCTCATTCTCGCTGTCAAGAAAGGCCACCTGGAGATCGTTCGACTCTTGTTGAACCATGATGTCAACGTCAATCTCCTGGACAAGGAAAATCGATCTGCTTTGTACCTCGCCGTCAAGGAGGCCACCATGGGAGGCAAAAACCCGTACAAGGAAATCATCAAACTTCTTGTCAAACGAAAGGACATCTATCTTGAGGCGTTTACGAAGATTAATGACAACAAGAAGATAATAACAGAGACCGCTCTTCTAAAAGCTGTACGAAATCGAAACGCGTCGATCGTTAACATACTCCTCAAGTCCGGCGCTGCAGTCGATGTCCGGGACCAGGATTGGAATAATCCTCTCCATCTTTCAATACGCTTTCGAGACAAAACAATCACCGAAATGCTCCTTAGAAACCCAAAGAACTCGAACCTCGTCTACAAGAAGAACAAGGAAAATGAAACACCCCACGAGATTGACCTGGAGAACCCAATTTCCATTCTCACGAAAATCTGGGGTGAAAAGATAGTTACTTCTAGTACAAAGGGCCTAGCTGACGATATGAGCCAGTATGAACTCTACACAAACTCCTTAGCTGACATTTTGGCAGAGCCTGAACTAAAATTGCCGATCACTGTTGGCATTTTCGCAAAATGGGGATCCGGCAAGGACTTTTTGCTACTCTCACTTTCGAAAGTGATGGGCTCTTTTGTTGGTGACGAAGGAGATGTTCACTACAATCCTCCTTTCTCTGTCCATCTGACCTTCTTATTTGTTCTCGGTTGGATCTGCACTGTTATCGCTGGCATTGCTTATCCTAGCACCGATAATCTAGCCATCACTATTCCTTGCGTTGGTGGCGCAATCCTGTTTATCTATGGAACTATTATGGCACTTGCAACACACGGCAACAGGAAATATATCGAAAATGACCGGAAGAAAAAGTGGCGCTTCTGTAACAGTCTTGCAAAAGCTCTCACTAGATTTGGAACACGCTTGAAACTCGTTTTTGTCATGCTTTTCAAAACGGGTGTACCGAATCCGGACTCTTCGAAGACTAAGCCTGTCAAGTTTCTATTCGCCAATCAAGCTCGCTTGAATATCGGCGCTTCTGAAAACTCCCTTGCCGAAGTTATCGGTGCACTAAGCAAGACTGCGGAGGAAGCATACGGTTTTCTACCAGTCAGAATTTATCGCGCGATGAAACCACGAAAAGAGTCAGTTGAAACACGATCATTTTGCTGTCTACCACTTCAGTCCATCTTCATGTTATTTTGGCTGGACATTTTTTGTCTGACCTGTTGTCTAGCATTTGGAAAAGATAATTTCCCGACCCCTGCGCATTTTCAAACGGCAACGATACTGACTGGTGTTGTTGGAGGCGTCCTTATCGCAATCCTTGTTGCTCATTATTGGCAGATTATCAAGCATATGATTGAGTCGCCTTATTCTCGGGTCTTGAAAGAGGCAAATAAAATAAAGGAAGGAGAAAAATCTGGACGCGAGCAGCTCAAACGCGAAGTTGACTATCTCGCTGCGATGGTCAAGGCTTTCGATCAATACGGCAGCCACCAGACACGCATGGTCATTGTCGTCAACGGCCTCGATAGTTACAAGCAAGACGACGTCCTAAAAATATTGGAACTTGTTAACTCCTTGTTCACCCAGTCTCCTTACATCGTTATCTTCGCCGTCGATGATAACCTCATCCGCAAAGCCGTTGACAAGGATCGAAAGGACACGTGGGAGATCAGTGGCCGAGACTACCTTCAGAACATGATTCATCTGCCGTTCTACATGCACCAACAGTCAAACGATCTCACTCTTCGTCGACGCAAGATTCTCCCTAGTGATAGCGATTCTCACTTCGACATGATCAGTCTACGACCATTTGATGATCGCCAGTCTGTTGTTGGATCTTCTAAGTCCATTTATGGTCCTCAGGAAAGCAGGGACTCTCTTTTCAGTCCACAAGACGACCAAGGCCTCATCAGAAGACGGTATGTTTGTGTCATCAAGTTTTATGTTACAAACTAACGTTTTGTTTGTTTATGATTTTGACGTGTGACTTTAGGGGTCGTGAAGGACGACGTAACACCTTGTTTGAGAATGGAGAGAAACTAACAGAGTGAGATCAGTGTTCTTTTAGCGCGTGCCTAACATAATTAAGCTCGACAAGGAAGTCTCGGTTCGAGAAGAGTAAGAACAATGATGCCGAAATGCTGCTCGACGAGGACTGGCTCAGTTCAATCTCTCCACAAATAATGAAGCGCATTCTCAACTCTAAGTCTTTGACAGGACGACTTTTGCGCGCGAATTTTATTCCCGTCTCATCAGATCGACTCTCTCGATGGATAAAAATGACTGAACTTGCTCCGTACCGTACCTCATGGATCATCTGGTACATCGAGGAAAATGAAGACCTCGATCTTTACCTGCCTCTGAAATCTGTCTACCAAAAGATTCTGCCCTCTATTCCGAGCTCTACCCAAGAGGACAAAGTCCTTGCAATTGACTCCGTTGATTCGAGAGATATGGAGGTTCTTCTCTCGGCGCGAGATTCCAAAGATGCTCTTACTGTTAAAGATGTGGTCATGTTTCTGCCGAACACTGTCAACCTGGATCCCAATTTGCGAGAATGGATCGACGATGTCTTCCACACTCGCCAGCTTCAGCTTCAAACTTCGCAGCAGCAAAATTCCTCTCCTTCGAATTTGCTACTTCAGCCGTTGACTAGAGTTTCTGAGACTACAGAAGGCTCTTCTGAAACTCCCCAAATATCAGCGCAAGGGCAGATGACAAACATGATTTCTCTAAGCAGCGTTCCACCTGCTTCTCAAGCGTCCGTCTGTTTCGATATGAACTGTGAAGAGGTGGCGAATTGGGTGCTCAGCATTGAAAATATGACTGCTGCTGGAAAAACTAGACTAGAAAAGTATGTTTTAGACCAGAACATCACTGGCAACTTTCTTATGAAGATGCGAAACAAGCTTCAAGTCATCAAGTAAGAATTTAATTTTTTTAAAGCAATCTTATTGTTCTCAAAGAGCGGACACGCAGCTGAATCTCGGCGATTTCTTCCTTCTTGAAGAAGCCGTAACAAATATCTGTGCTCCAGCACAACGTTCTGCACAAGCAACGAGCTCGACTGGATTTACGCCGCGCTCAGAACGCCACGAGCCACTTGGAGAACCTACAACTGAAAAAGGTTCCAAAGAGCGAAAGCAGTCAGTCAATTTCGATGTTCCATCTTGATTCTTTATATTAAAAGCTTATTTTATTAAACAAATTTTGTTGTCGAAATTCACCCAAAAGATTAATCAATATTAATCTTTGTGTTTATGTTTTTGTTTTTCTGTGGTGTTCCATCTGATTTCTAATTGAATCTGCTAGAAAAGCGCGATAAAGGAGGGCCCACGATGCTTCCTTCTCCGCGTACAAGCATTTTGAAACGGCAAAATTTGCAGCCTGTTATTGAGTAAGCTAAACGCTTTGCTTTTTCGTGTGTTTTTTTGCTGAAAATTCCCATAAGTGGAATTTGTGATGATCTGCCATTTCATGATATGTTTTAGGAGACAGCGTGATGAAAAGCGTTGTTCCCATCATGACTTTGACTCCACCTGAAGGTTAAAGTAATTGAGATTTGACCACTTGCAGATAGAGAATTTTCTTAGAAAATTTCTCAAGATAAATTTAACCAGAAATTAATGTTGTTAGTCGAGTGTCGTGTTAAAATTATTCATGATTTTTTATGAAAACCTAGATTCGACCTTTGTGGAACACCTCCCGATCAGTGAATATCGCCAAGCACTAGCCGAGTATTGGCGAATCACTGCTATTGAAGATGAAAATTGTGAGCTTTTAAAAATTTAAATAAAAAATCGATCGTCTATGATTTCATTGCATAAGAAATTGTTGAGCTATTTTTATATTGGGCGCAGAGGTGAATCTATTTCCGATACATCTCTTGTCAAGGAATTGCTGATCGACTGAAATCGCATTCCCAAAAAGACAGTCAAGTGCGACATCAATACAAAGTACGCTTGATTGATAATCTTGCTTAATAATAAATCTTTTCCCGTCTGGGATCCGCGACAGGATAGTCGTTCCCAGATCATCAAACTCGGATCTCGACGACGGAAAGCAGGGAGATCAGACGGATATCCTCACAAACTGGGAATGCGCCTAGTGCGCAAATGCGTCACTACTTCAAACGCCAGCGCAAGTTCCGATGAACTTCCTTAAAGCAGTTAGATTCGGAAGCGTTGCTATACGTCGCATTGTCATCGAAATTTCTTAGTCATCATATGATCTGGTCTAGCTTATCTGTAATTTTCTACTCATTTGACTTTTCACCAGAGCTACTAAAGTAGAGATTCGACTTTTTTGAGTAAATTTATTTCATTCGTATATAATAACATAAAGTTGAAGAGAATTGAACATAGAAAAGCAATAATTAAAGAAATCAAGCGGATGTTTTCGCTATTTTTGGTTTCGACAAGTCTAATGGCTGGTCGTTGTCAGAGCTTCTTTTTCTTTTGATACCAGCACTCGATGAGCTGGTGACTGTGGGTACTAATGCTTCTTTCATGTTTTGTGGTGGTGGGAGAGAAATGGACGGGTCCACTGCTGGTAGCCAATCGAGGGCTGCATTGGCTCCTTCCAGCTTTGGAAACGGTGGTAGCGATACTGGTGTTGTCGCGCCTTGGTTCTGCTTGGTAAGATACTCGACTGAAGCTTGGTGAATCAGGCATTGGAGCTGGTAGCTGTGAAGCAGCTCGTTGTACTGGCGGAGTATATTCTGGTGGTGGCTCACCATTGCTTCCATTTGCAAGTTTGTCTCCGGCGCAGACGAACTTGTGCCAGAACTAGTCGGGCTTGTGGACGAAGCCAAGCCTGGCGAAAATGTCGGTCGCGGCCGTTTAGTAGCCGACGATACAAGAGAAGCGGAAGTGACTGGAGTCGCTCTTGGAGAAATGCTTGGGCTGGTTCTAGTTGTGACGCTGGGATGATCTCCAAGCTCGATATCTGCCATGTTGAAATTGTCGGGAAACTGCACGAATCGGTAAACGAATTTCTGGCCGTTCACTTTCTGGATGATGTTCTTGTCGTAATAGTAGCGGAGTGCGCGGCTGAGCTTGTCATAGTTCATGTTAGTCTTGTTTTTTCTCAATCCCCAGAGTCTGGCCACTTCCTCTGATCTATGCAGCTTAAACTCTCCATCCGTCGAGGTCCATGAGATCAGATGTTTCGAGTTCGCGTCCATCAGCAGCTCGAGAAGAAATTGCCAAAGTGTTATGTTTACATCGAATCCTGAATAAGCAAGTTAAAAGGTTGCCAAGTTTTAAAAGATAAAGTTGGGGCTTATTACGAATTTTCGGGCGGAAGATGATAAGCAACTTGAATAGCAGTTTACAAAAGTTATCAGTATAATGAGC
>JAOXNJ010010124.1:0-13912 GCA_028566655.1 Metis holothuriae
ACTACATACTTAAAAACAAATTATTGGCTTCTACAGTACATTTGATTTGGACTGCTTAAAATTGCTTGTAAATAAGTTTAACGACCTGAACTAAACAAGGGGATAAAGGATGGGTACAGATCATGATTTTATTACTTGGGAAAACGCGTCAATATTGTTAATATAAGTTGCCGAAGTCCTCTGCCATAATTGCCAAGTAATCGTACTGTTGGATGGAATGAGTGATGCGTATTATTAGAGCACTTTGAAGTGGTACGAATTGATTGTCACTAATTGTCCTCGATGTGGAACTTCCAGGCGTGCAAATTGGCCTCGTTGTCGGTGGAGAAATAGAGATCTTTGACCCTTGGATGTCCACTGACGCCTTTGACAATGCCACGGTGACCGTCGTGAGTCAGATTGCCGACCTGCACCAAAGTGTCGTGGACAAACAAGTACTTCGTGTTGTTCCCAAACAAAGACTTTAAATTTGACCCAAAGTCGTCGAGTCTCGTGTCCTCGTTGGAGTCTTGCTCTTTTCTCTTGAAGATTATCACGCAATCGTGCTGCCTTATCACCACTTGACCCTGTCAAATCAGCCCAAATTAAATGTATGAAATGACCTTTAAAAACAAATTTACACTTTTTTCGGTGAATATTCGACAATTCCTCACCTTGTGAACAAGAATGGGCCTTGAATCTCCATCATTTTGACTGAAATTCGCAAATTTTCTATAGAGCTTGAAGTTAAGGCCGCAGTCGACGTCGACGTTCTCGTCTTTGGGCAAGTTGACGAGTCTGATCACTTGGCGCTTGGCCATGTCCACGACGAAGACGACGACGCTCGACAAGACTAGACAGCAATCGCCATTGTCGTCCATAATACATTTCAGTGGTCGAGCATTGGACACCAGCTCCACGTCCTCACCATCGCGAACCAGCACATCTGAGGGAACAATTATGGTCATTTGTTCGTTTGAAAATGTCTTCAATTTCCCGGCTAAATAAAGTCGAAATTCGATTTGATCCACTAAATAAGAGATAGATTTGGCTTCATGCTTTACCCGAAGCCTTTTGTTTGGCGAAGAATGACAGACCTCTGGGCTCCAGCACCATCACATTGTCGCCCTTTTCATCTCGAAAAACGATCTTTTCATCAAAAAATCAAAAAATGTCAACATTTCCATGTTAATATCACATAATTTGAAAAAAAATTGTAGTTTAGCCTAAATATTCCATTAGTGCCTGGATGGATTGTCGCTCTACTCTGCGTCTGGTGCCGGCCACGCATCTGAAGTCTCTCTGCGCCTTGAGCCCCTCTTCGACCTCGTCCTGGGCCAGAAGTCGGTCGGGCAACGAGACGATGAGCAGCTCCTCCTTCAACGAGAAGTCCTCCTCCTTCGACCTCGTGTCCTCCGTGTTCTTCGTGTCCTCCGTGTTCCTCGTGTCCCCCTCGGACCCGATGTAGCCCACGAGCGCGAGACGCGCGCCGTCGTCGGAGAGCGCCAGCGACACCGGCACGCACGACAACTTGTACATGAACAATCGGTCATACCTATCATAAAAATACATCAATTAAAGCAATTAAGATCATTAATCATTAAACAAAATTACCGATACATAATTGACTTGTTTAATGATTATGGAGCACCTTTTGACGGCATTGAAGAACCACTCGTCCTCGGCCTGCTCGTCCTCCTGGCCCGAATCCACTTGGCCACAATTATAAATGTCTTTGGCCAAACTCATCTGAAAGCTAATAAAACAGCCTTATTTTCATAATTACTTTAATTAATTACCATAATTACATTTTTAAAAAGATTTTTTTATATGGTTAAAAATACGTCTTTTTTTAGAGGATCCGTTGCTGAAATGGGCGGTGTTGTTCTTTGCCGGCGCCCCTTGAGGAAGTGTGACCAGCTGCGCTCTACTAAAAGGCGCCAATACAGAAATGTTACCAGATGATGTGACCAAAATGTTTCCCAGACAATTGATTAATAAAGTTTTAAGGACAAATTGTTTTTCACTTTTTTTATAGCTTAATAAATCGCTTTGAAAATAAATCTTGTTGAGAGTAGGAGACAATTAAGCGTTCTTCTTAATATAAATCGTTTCATAAATCATTGTTGACGCAGTACTGTACACAACAGTGTTGCTAATTAATCCACTCTACCTCTCCTCTAAATCGCTTAATGAGCTCAAAAAGTGTCTGAGAAACCATAAAAGTGTCTGAGAAACAAAGGAAATGCTCGATCAATTTCGTCATCATTGATTGATTGATTGATTACATAATCGATTGATTGATTAATTTTGGGTCATAATTGTACATTCAGCATTGTCTCAGGACAATAGGAACATGCAAACACTGATTTGACAGATGCACAATTGTCACAATTTAGCCAAATTAATGGAACAAAATACGTACACTCATTACATAATCGTATGAATATGATTATTTGAATTTACATAGCACAAAATTGCCAGTTTAATTTAATGTTTTAAGCAGAGAAACAGTACATATGTAATGTATGCAGCGGTCTAGCAGATGAAGAAGTGACATTTAATAAAAAAAGAAGAATTAATTGAATGTGTTGTTTATTTCTTTCCCCATCTCTGGAAAATTCCCATTCTGAGGCATCTGCAGTTCTGTCCCCAGAGATTGCATCGACAAGTGGAGTTGCTGCAGCACGCGTTCGGCCTCAGGTTGCAGCTCATGGTGGGCGGGATGCAGAGACGACGCTTCACGAACTCGTGCGGAGAGATGAACCGACGACTGGAAACAATTTTGCAATCAGTACTACATGAAATTCAACATTTGCTCCTTATTGCGTGTTTAGTGACGGCATCAATTCGAGGAAACACTAAACAATATGTGTGGTCAATAGTAAATGCTAGCTTGTAGCAAAGCATTAAAGGTACTAAATATTTATGTAATCCTCCAATAATCATTTTCAGACATCAATTCTTATTAGATTACAAGAAGTAATGCTGTCTCTCTGCTTTATCAATTTAACTACTACTTACAAGTACATTATAGACGATCTCTCTATCTAATTCTAATTAGATGTACTCTGTTCAATAATAAAGAAGGTATATGTAGTAAAGTATTGTATTGTATTGTATTTAGTGAGTTTGTTAAGTATTGTAGTGTTTACGTACCCATTTCTGAAAAAACGCTCCCTGATGAGTGTCTGCGGCCCCGACCAAGACGACCTGGTGACAAAAGAGGCTTTCTCAGACCAAAAAAAGGACCTTTTTTTTAAAAAAAACTTCTTTTGAAGCCCAGAAAACAACAAAAAAAAACTTCTTAAAGTAGCTTTCCAATGTGACCTACCTATAGTAGCTAGCTAGAAAAGACGCATTTAGGCCTAACCACTTTCCTTAATATGGGAGCGAGAGAGCTTTTCTCAGAAGTGGAAGAGAGACACTTTAAAACTTGCCTCAAAACTCTCTTTCTATCTACAATGTACTAGTAATAGAGTAATAGTAAATACGTATGTAGCCATGTACATACGTATTGAAGTAAATGATATCATCCTTTATTGCTTTGGGCACTGAATACAGCCAATGTTTGCTTTCCACTTGCAAAGTGGCAATGCACAAGCAGGAATATTGACCATACTCTTTAGCACTTTTTACTTTATTAGTACCTACTTTGTGTAGTGTTCCCTAGAAATCTCTGTATAAAGTATTTATTAAGTATCGTATTTAGTGATTTTTGTTGATTGTGATCGTATTTGTTAAACATATTTGTTATACTTACTGAAGAGGAATTCTGCTGTGCTCTTGCTCGGTGTCCTCCTCGAGGTCGTAGGGCTCCTCCATCTCCTCGGCCTGCTTGTCCGCCAAGTACTCTGTTGGGAACGAACGAACCAACTTATAAGCCGATTTTCGAGCTTTTTAGGGGATTAGTTTGAAGTAAGGCGGGAAATGTGAGGACTTATTTGCTAATGTAAATGCAATTGTCAGTGCATTAAGAAGAAAAACGACATTATTGGCATTACCTTTTCTCCTTATTATTCAGTTTGCAAGAGCTCAAATTGAGCTTCTCTGCAGAGGAATGACTGCAGCACTAAAGGCCATCTGCATTGCCATCTCATAAACAACACCAAAAGACGTACGAGATCGTATGTACTGGATCGTAACATAAATTTGGATGTGCAAATCGATTTTGTGTAATAAAATTGTAATAGTAACCCTTAATAAAAGGTGCATTCATTACATTGCATTACTCTTCTTATAATGTGTCTAGCAAATCTCGCTTCAGATGAATTCGGAGCCCAATGCTGACGCAGGAAATGATGAAAATTGTGTTGAACATTAAATGATAAAAGGATCAAAGCAAAAAAAGACATAAAAAAGACATAGAAAGTTGCAAAGTTTATTATTATTGTGCCTTGAAATTGTGTTCTTTATGGTCGATTGCGTTCTAGAGGGTCCCATCTCAAGGGAGCAAAGGGCATTTGATACCATGGCCTTGCTACATTCTATATACATTCTACTACAAATTGTGTATAAATATAGATGAAAAGAATGTAGTAAAGTAAAGCAATATTGTGTAGATTATTGTGTAGAGATGTAGACAGAAGAAAGGAGAGGGCATTTACGACCTTCCAAATAAAGCTTGTTCCAAGATAACGAAGAAAGCTACCAACAAACGAGTGTTTAATACTGCTACTAACATACATATAGGTACATATAATATGTACCAGTAATGAAGCAAGGAATGAGAGCAATGTATAAGGAAAGAAGCAGTAATAGAGCAGTACAGAAATGAAGGATTATAATGTTGTTACGCAATAAATGGCATTAACGAATAAAAATGATATTGTTATATCAATAATGTAATGATACCCTTGATATAGAATGGCAAGTGATCAAGTTGCTCTTGTTGCTGTTCGATGATGACGGCGTCGATGCGGATGGCCGCCAACAGGAACAACGCCAACAGCTGCCCGCGAAAACCCATCGCCTTTAAGCAAACACGAGAATGTGTCCTCAATGCAAACAAATGTCACATTTTCAGCACTTTTTAGCCAAATATCAGACAAAAATGAGTACATAGTACAAAATTGGCCTGAATAGCTTCCTTATTGCATTCGATCACCTCAATTTTCACATAATATAGTAGCTCGATGATTGCTTGGGCTAAAAATAAGTACGTGCGTGTAATTGCCTTATTCATTTCTGGAGGCAATCAATGAAGCAAGCAATCGAGCATCAATCAACGTTGATTGATGGAAAACAATCAAAGATTCAGGGACAACATTCCCTTAATAGATCCCTATTACAACATGGTTAATATAAACCATTATTATACCAAAACGACTACATATGTTGTCATTAATAAATAATGATTATACAGTATATAAAACTATTTAGAGTGTACCTGTTGCTTGTTTTGGTGTGGACAGATCGACTGAGCTCGCTTGATTTTGCCTCTGTCCAATTTATGGGCTTTTTTTTTCCTGGCTTTCTAACCGGAGAAAGCAACGATAAGAGTACAGCTTTTGCGTCGTTCTGGGGATTGGGTGCGGGGGCGTACTACATTCATGGGCAGTGGTCTCAAATGCTGCTGATATTGCCTCATTGAGATTAATTATATCACAATTAAGCATCTTTTTTATCTCTTTTTCCACCATAAGTGATAATAAGACAGAAGACAATATTGAACTACACATATGATATTATTACTATAGAAAGAGATATGAAGTATATAAGTGAAAGGACAATCGATCATTAGTAAAAAGGGGCTCCATCAAAAAAAAACAACAATAAATGTATGTGTCTGGACGCAATCTTCCTTTCTGCTCTCCTGGACCAGCAGAAAGAAGGAGTTACATGAAATGCACTTAAACACTTTTTAAAAGTTTTTCCTTGTTGTTGTTAAGAGCACACATAAAACCAATTGTCCAGGCATTCAATTTGATTGTAGAAATCGCTTCATCAGTGGACGATATCAGTTGCATGGACCCAATCATGTTTTGAAACAGACTTATTAATTGTGTATATGAAGATTAATGTGAAGTATAAAAAATGGAGTGATAAAATCGATGCATGCACACAAACACGAGTATCTATCGATGAGTTAGTTGTCGGTGAATAAGAAAGTGGGCATAACAGCTAAAAAGACCACGTTGATTACTGAGTTGATTGATTGATTGATTGATTGTCTTCATGATCGCTGATTGAGTTTTGTGAGCGTGTGCCACTTGGGCGTGTGGTCGCCGAGGTCGGTCTGGTCGAGGCCGATGATGACGGCGCCCAGGAAGACGTTCTCGTGGAACCGGTCGTGGTTCCACACCGACACCTGCAGACTGCGACAAAGAACGCGGTCCAAGGGAAGACGGTACTCCAACTGCAACCACAACAAAACCAAATTTTTACTTGCATAAATGAACAAAATCAACAATAATAATCATGATGCACTAATTTGTCATTCACTTGTTAACAAAATGACATGAAATTTGAGCGCAAAATTTGAAACTCCGAAAGGGATCCAATTAGCAAATGAACCCTAATGAGCTTGGTTCTTTAACCCTAAATCTAATAAACATGCCCTAAATACAGCCGATGAGCGTCTTCTCTAGATTTAGAGCTACAAAGGAGCCAGAAACTAACGAGATTGTGTACAAATATGGCTTGCTCATTAACCACTTGTTAATATAGACATATTGTATATTAATGCAGTCATTTGTGTTCTACCATATGGTACTTATTTACTCGGTCTTATTGCTCTGCTTTCTAGCTGTCTCTCAGAGAAGATGAGCACGCCCTCATCATGCACAAGTGCAACTTGAAGGTAATAAACCACTGTGATATGAGGCATTATACAGAAAAGTATAGAAGACTGGTTATGATGGAGTACCAGGGCCAGCTGCGACCCGAGCAGCTAATCTCGTCGCTCACTCCCTTGAGAGTTCCAGTAAGCTTTCTTGTGTGTGCAATAGAGAAAGAAAGAGCTCCACTACACACATTCTGCGTCCATGTACGTGTCTGCAATAAATATTATTACTTGAACACTGTACAATATGAATACAGTAGTTGAAGTTCTTTGGGGAAACGTGGGCGACGATCAGAGCCTTCTTGGGAACTGTGGCAGACTCCTTCAGGTACCTACGTGCTCTCCTTTTCATCGTTGACGCAATGCGAGGCACTTCTACGTACCAGACGTAAACACACGTTATATATGTACATTTTAGTACACTCAGAATAAATGCAGCTGAGCAAGTCTGAGTTCTTGTTGAATGAGGGGATCAGTGAGGAGAGGGACGGATGCTTTTCCTGAGGGCATTGAGGTAAAGCCCTTTTTTAAAAGCTCTCTCCTTTCCAAAAGAACTCGAATCCTCTTTGAAAGCTTGCTTCAACCACCCACACGTCAACTAATGTTCCTCTGTATTGACGCACTACGTAGTGAGTCAGATCGACGGTCAAGGTGGTTCTATCAAAGCAGGCTATTGCTTTGGTGAACAAAAAACACATAAATCTTGTTTCCCCTTTTGTTAAGGATTGATTTTACGAGGAGCCTTCGTTTTTTTTTTTGGTTTACCACTCTATTCTAAGAGGCATAAGAGAGATGCTTCAAAACTTCTCTCTTTCTTTATGACCGTCCACGATTGCCAAGAAGAAGGCTTGTGTTGCTCAAAGCCCTTTGCAATGATGGATCGATCTGTTCCTTCTCCTTCGACACAGCATTAAGGCGAAGTGCTAAGAACCTATTACAGGTAGGAACACAGGTAAAGTAATGATGAATTGTTTATGTGGTTGACAGACCATCTCCATGAATGAGGGATGCGCGTTCTTCCTGACGACCTTGGTCTTCCTCTTGGTCGCCTTGCTCGGGTCGGGATAAAGGTAGACCTGCGCACAACAAAGTGGCTTCATTAGAGACAAATGACCAGTACGTGACAAAGGCCAAACTTGGCCAGGAACACGTACAATCTCGTCATCTAATGAGAGGTTGAAGTAGGTATAACTTAGCAGAATTGTAAAAGATGTGTTAAGGAGGTGAATTAGATGGTGTTTTTTGAACCTTGACATAACAGTTGGGTTCTTCGGCGTCTGCGAGGTTTCTTCCGTGGCAGACGAGGACGTGCAGCCTGTCCTTGCTGTAGTAGATGGCCAGCTTGAGCTGCGGCTCGTTGTTGTTCTCCTCGTGCCTCAGCTTGCGGATGTGCACGTCCGCCTCCTGCTGGTCCCTGAGCAAGGGGTGGAAGAAGGTGTACACGAGGTCGGAGTGGGCCACGCTCTCGTCGGCGCACGTGAACAGCGCGATCAAGAAACGACCGATTGCGTGCTTGCGACGCTCAGCCACATTGCGAATCTCCTGGCGACCCAGTGTCGTCCGACGAAGACTATATAAACACAGTTGAGAATTCATTATCTAACAAATTTTGAATGATTAACTATTATTCACTGCATATATATGTTAAATAGCCTGGACATGGAAATATCATTAAAATGGTTTACAGGGCTCTTCTTAGTACTTCATACTCCTTAATACGTAGTACATAGTACCAAGCAACTTCACGCATACTTTGGAGTCTCCTAGGCAAAGAAATAGAATTCAATGATTGGTCAAATACCATTTTTTATGGCAAGTGACATGCAAGCAAGCGTATGATCAAATGATCACATTTGACTGATTGTGACAAAAAAAAAGACTTTATATTAATAAGTAATTCGAGTATATACATATGTACGCAAATTTGCCACTGTCACTTATTATTGGTTGTCGTCCATTTATCACTTGGTCGTTATGTTTTTTGGTGCCAGCAAGTAATGACATGTCATTATCATGTGTTCGTTGAGCCAAAAGTGCTTTATCAAAGTGTACCTATTTCCTCCTGCAATTCCCAGACCTTGAATTGAATCGGCCTGCTTGATTACACAACCTGAGAACTTTGGAATATGAAGTCACTTTGCACAAACCTACTAAAGTAAGCACACAACACTGAAGAATGTAGTGCAGATCGACCCACAGAAGCCGTTAGTAACGATCGCACGCGTCAGTCCGACCATGCGTCACTTGCGTCAGTCACTCCGTAACTCCTCCTCAGGACACAACGAAGTCATGTAATTAGAATTATTTAACGTCTTGAATTATTACACAATTTCCTTAAAGTAATAATGGATCAGTACTTTGGCTCAAATATGCCTTGATTCAGGCTCTGAAGGACATAATATTGCTCTGCAACAAGTGACATAACAAATATCCACAAAATCACTACTCACCGCGGTTTATTGCTATTAATTAAAGATTATTACGACAAGTCGATCTATAAAAAGTGTTTACGAAGAGCGAAATATACAAATTTTTGAACTATTCCTACGCTCTCACTTGCGCAGTGATTCTCCTCTTCCTAACACATTCGACCTTAAACACTTGAGGTAAGTACTAAGTCAGAAAAGGTTCCTTATTACTAAATTGTTTGTTTGCTGTCGTTTCACACGCTAATAATAAAATTTTAGTTGTACTTTAATAAACGTATTTAATGCACATTGAGAAGTCAAGCATTGATAGTGCATTTTTGAGGAATCGATGCATTCTGGTACACGGTCGAATTGTTGTCTAATGGCCATAAAATGCGCCTTCTGACATTTCCGATGGCTCCCACGACAATGCATCTCTCTAAACAAACAATATACGTACATAATGGTACAAAGGAACAGTAGCAAAATTGTAATAATGTAGGTAGAATTAGCAGCCCTTTTGTCGATTGTACAAAAGCAATTGTTAGATATAAACCTACGAATCAATTACACATACTCCCCTCTTTCTTTATTGTAGACAAAACGAAATAATGTTTAAGAAACACTTAATATCTAAGAAACACTTAATATGATCTCGTATGTACTACATGTTCCAATATACTGTAAGTTCATAAAAGCACGATTCTCCCTTCTCACACTTAATTTGCATGCACACCATAAAAGGCGTTACTACATGCAAAACTTTTGTTGAACACCTCCATAAATGGTCAGCATCTCAATGCCATTTACCTATAAAGCTTTATCATAACATTTTATACTATAGTAATAATAGTGATGAATAAAGAGCTACGTAGTACATATGACATTGTGTCCTGAGGGTTTACGTGTGGTGTAAATGGCAAGAGGTCATGACGGCTTAGGTGATTGCATTCACAGCTTTATCAAGACCTTAGGGACCTTAAAGGGCAAGACATTCTCCAAGCACGTCTTCGACTCCTTTTGGTGGTCGCACTCGTTGTTGTCGCACTTCTTGTACCACTCGTCGTAGTTGTGGTCGAGGCTGGATTAGTGCACTTCACAGAGGATGAGGAAGCAGGAAACGCCACGGTCGTCCAGCCATTGTAGTATAGTTTACTTTAAGTATAGTATAAGTATTACCTAAGTATAGTTTACTACGGAAATATGTTATATTGTGAAGAAAAGTACTAATAGTTAGAGTGCACAAAGAGCCACTCGAGTCCACAATATCGGAGCCAATCTGGTGCTGACACAACACAGAAAGGGCACTTAACAAGTATTGGCTAGTACAAAAGTGCTTAACACACTTTTGAGTGCCATGTTTGTTGAGCAAAGAGGGACTGACTGCCACTCGAAATCGTCAGCAACAGACCCAATCTCTGCTACTATCAAATAATCTGATGACTATCTATCTATTGTACGTAGCTGAATTTGTCGGAATCTGGAGGAACGACTGTTACGTGTGCAAATGGAGGGCAAGAGTCGATGATTGCACTAGCTCCAATCAGGAACCAGTCAGTCTCAATCATCTGTTCAGCCCTTTTTTTACGTTTTTGACCAACTAAATGACCAACATAAATATCTTTAGTTAATTAGCTCCTCTAAATATCCTCATACGTAACACAACTTGCCTAAAACATACGAATGCAAGTGTGCACCTTCACTTATCATAATACTGTTAAATGTTACAGCATGTACTAGTACAGTTCATTTGTAGAGGAAATGGCAAGGACAGGAGTGGCCAAGTGGTTTTGTAAGAATGTTGTGTTTGAGGCGGGCTTGACCATGTTGACTCAAAGAATCCCAGCAGACTGGGTGGAGCCTGCAAACAAACTATGTAGTACTTAACTTTACGTTATTTAGTGACTTCTTGAATAAAACTACTATACTATATACAATACAATAAATACAACTTTATATGTGGACATGGAATAGCTTTTGTTGTGCTGGCGGGTCATACATAATACGCAGGGAAGGAGGGAGTGGTTGAGCTGAACTGCTTCCTGAATGTCGAGCACACGACAGCAAGAACATACTTAACAATGCTACTACATTGAATCCGTTGAGAATTGCCTGAGGCCTTGCTTTGATCACTGGGCCAAGACAGGACAGGGCCCGACGCACCTCAATGGTTGCTTGGGTCCACCCTAAATAATGCATGCAGGTCACATGTAGTGCACAAATGCGTAGTAATGAAGACACACTGTCTTGCAAGCAAACTGCTCATTACCTTAATGCCACATTGACACCAAATGGAGGCAATTGTTGGCAGGCAGAAGCGACCACTGAGCTAGCAAATCATGTAATCAAACCCTCTGCAAAACGCCTTTTATTCAAAATAATAATGATATAAAAAATAATGAAAACGTTTTGCTCCTTCTTTCACTCTATGAAATGAGGAGTTATTAAAGCACTGTTACGCAGTCATACTTGAGATTGGTACGAGCTCGAGTTTGCACGTGGGCGAAGGTTGTTTTGGCATTTGGGACTCCTACTAGTAGAAGAAGTAGTGCATATGCTCAGTAATAAATGCAATAATGGTAAATATAGAGTACACGTAATTGGTAGATATAATGTGATCGCAGTTTTGGCATCCCCGGTCCAAATGTGACGCCTGATGTCACATCTGACGCCGTGCTCAGCCACACGTGTCACTTCTCAACTCAGTAGTTCCTGTTGGTACAAAACGAGCACTCAGATTAAATCTAGACACAAATATGTACTGCTACCACAAGAAATGCTGCTGATCCAAGACTCTATAAATCCAATATAACTCCTTTTCACTGCATCATTTGCACCAAATATGTACGAGGGCGTCGGAGCGTGAAGCTACAAATCACCAGGGACTGAGATTATTTGAGAATCCAGGATACTGCCAAAATACCAAAAAAAAGTATTAAGCTCAATTGTTATGAAACACAAGTCTGCAATCTGTAAAACACTTAAGTAGAAGAGAAAATGCGTTTGGAGCGTGACAAGGTGAAAAAATCTCTCTCCTTCTCTCTCTCAATAGCATCTCCTTTTTTTATTGTTGCCGTTATGACACTGTACTGTAAAAAAAAGAGAAAAAAGAGCTCTAAATTTAGAGAAAGAGAGAGAGACTTGTCGGCAATCTGGCCAATTTGCGTCGTCGGACCAGGATCGGATGGCTGACGAGTGACGAGCATCTCACTCTAATATCACGACAATAAGTATAGTAGCACACTATAAAACAAAATGCACTTTAATATTATATACTGCACTTAGCTATTAATGCACTCTAATATTATATAGTAAGAAAAATGCAGGGAAAACGCAGAAGTGTCGTATTTGTCTGTTTGTTGTCAAGCACCACTCGACTCACGTAGTTCGCACGAAAGGCAGACGAGCTCACTCTGTTCCATAAAGATCTAAGGAAAAAGACTTCTATTACCTACGTCTTTTATTACTATTGTATAATCTGTCACTTATAAAAGTAATATGTATTGCTACGAGTATTTGCTACGCATTTTTGGTACAGAAGCAGCTTTGGACAACGCCATTTCTCGTTTCTTTTGAAGACCCGGAGAATTGCCTGCAATCCCTCATTTCCCGACGGTCTCGTTGCCCCATTGAGCTTGATTTACTGGAAGAATTGACGCAGCCACCTAATCTGTTCACGACAAAGCAGTACCTAAACAAAATGTGTTGCTACAATTAGATTACAATTTTCGAAAGCACTGTCGCAATTGTAACTTTTGTTTCAGGCCGAAAGCAATTACCTGGAGCAATATAGGTTTAGTGTTGGTGAAGCAGAAGTGAATTGACTTCGAACAAACATTCTTCCTCAAAGTGGATTATTTACTGCACTATGCTATTGATTGTCAAAGTGTGGAAAATGGCCAATAAAACAACTTGTAGCCACCTGTAAAAGAACACCTCTTTTTCCTTGCTTTAACGCAATTACGTACTGCTAACTGCTCTAACAAACTGTGTCGCTCTTACTGGCAAGAATGGCCTGAGCCCTTCCTTTCTTGTTGTCGTTCGCGTTCCAATAAAAAACGCCACATTTGGCCAGTAGAGCCCTCGTAAAACTGGAGATCCAAGCACTGCACACAAGGTCGACATTAAGTACTGTACATGTTAAAAACAGGACTTTTTGCCAATTTCTCTGCAGGTGATCAAGGAGATCGAGCTGAAGACGTTGCTAAATACAAGTAATAAGTGCTTCACAAACATTCTTATTTAACGAGTGTCCGAAATGGAGGAGCATAATAAAGAGTTCAGCGAGACCATGGACGAAGACCCCATGAATGAGGCACTGGAGCACATAGTGCACAACGTCACCTCGCCCACGGTCCTGCAAAACGTCATCAAGGCAAGCCCCCAAACAGCTCATTTTAGTGTAGTCATGTTCAACCAATAACCTT
Source organism: Metis holothuriae (assembly GCA_028566655.1). Taxonomy (NCBI): domain Eukaryota; kingdom Metazoa; phylum Arthropoda; class Copepoda; order Harpacticoida; family Metidae; genus Metis; species Metis holothuriae. Next base: position 13,599 of record JAOXNJ010010124.1, read on the forward strand.
TAAAATTAAAGACGTTCTTTGAAGCACCTAAAAAAGTGTTTTTAATGCATTCCGTAGAAGTTGAGTCTGAGACTGAACGATCTGTGGGAGTCTGCGTTGGGCGCCGAGCACGGGGAGAGCATGGAGATGCAGGAGCAGGGCGAGGAGAACACGTGGTTGAACGTGGTCGACGCTCACGTGGGCGTCCAGCTCCTGCACCCCGACACAGTCATTCTCATGGTCTCCTGCATCGTCATGATCATCGTTGGTAACAGCCAAACCCTATACTCAATTATGCCAAGAAATTTATTAAGAACCTTGATTAACGTAAGTAT
>JAOXNJ010010235.1:0-13901 GCA_028566655.1 Metis holothuriae
ATGGCCATCTCGCAGGCGCTGGGCCCCGACACGCCCTTCACCTCCATGGCCGGCTCCGAGGTCTACAGCCTGGAGCTGAGTCGCACAGAGGCCCTGACGCAGGCCTTCAGGAGGAGCATCGGCGTGCGCATCCGCGAGGAGACGGAGATCATCGAGGGCGAGGTGGTGGAGGTGCAGATCGACAGACCCATCAGTGGCACTGGCCAAAAGATCGGCAAATTGACGCTCAAAACGACCGAAATGGAGACGCTTTATGATCTGGGCCACAAAATGATTGAGAGTGTCATCAAGGAGAAGGTCTCGGCCGGCGATGTCATCACCATCGACAAGGCCACCGGCAAGATTTCGAAGCTCGGGCGATCTTTTACGAGAGCCAGAGATTACGATGCCACCGGGGCCACCACGAGGTTTGTGCAGTGTCCAGAGGGAGAGTTGCAGAAGCGAAAGGAGGTGGTGCACACTGTCACTTTGCACGAGATCGATGTCATTAACTCGAGATCTCAAGGATTCTTGGCCTTGTTCTCTGGAGACACAGGCGAAATCAAGCCAGAGGTCAGGGAGCAGATCAATGCCAAGGTCGCGGAGTGGAGAGAGGAGGGCAAGGCCGAAATCGCTCCCGGTGTGCTCTTCATCGACGAGGTTTTGTTACTACAAATTTTGATAAAATACGAGAAAGTTATTTGACTTTTTTTGGTCTGGTTTTAGGTGCACATGTTGGATATTGAGTGCTTCTCGTTCCTGAATCGTGCCCTGGAGGACGACCTGGCGCCCTTGGTCATCATGGCTACTAATCGCGGTTTTACAAGGATTCGTGGCACCAACTACGTTTCTGCTCACGGCATTCCCATCGATCTCTTGGATCGAATGATCATTATTCGTACGCAAATGTACGAGGAGCAGGAGCTACGCCAGATTCTCAAGATTCGGTGCGAGGAGGAGGACGCCGACATGGAGGAGGACGCGCTCAACGTGCTCACCAAGATCGCCATGGAGGCCTCGTTGAGATACGCCATCCACCTCATAAGTGTGGCGGGCGTCGTTTGCAAGAGACGCAAGGCCACTGCCATCAACATTGATGATATAAAGCGTGTCTACTCTCTGTTCATTGACGAAGCAAGGTCGGAGCAATTCCTCACCGAATTCCAGAACGAGTTCATGTTCAACGAGGTCAAGGAGGAGCGTATGGAAACCAACTGAAACAGCATTCAATCACTGTAATCAAACATTTCTGATCAATCAACAACTTCTGATAAATAAATAAACGTCTTCAAATACCACTTTTCCAATATTTACAAGACACAACGTCTTCCTGACACATTTGAAGCCAGCTAATTGATCATTCCATACAATGCGTATTGTGTTTGTATTTACATAAATGGAGCCATAGTATGTATAACAAATATGTATGTATTAGTGTGACCCTGAATCCGTCCTCTATCGCTTAACGATCTATTGAGAGACGAAAGAAATGCCGACGCCCAATCCGATACGAGGACGTCCTCAAACACCTCGTGCACTTCCGTGAGAGACACCGAGAAGGCAACACCAATAATGACCATTAAAACCATTTCAATGAAAAGCAATTTTATGTCATTTTTGCTCCCTTTTTTGTCATTGTTGTGGCCCCAATCAACACTTGCTCAAGTAGACGTGGGCGATGTGGGCGAGACACTGCGTCAAGTGGCAATTCACGACGCCCTATTTAGAGATTTGCACGCCACACATCAAGAATTGTGCACGCAAGTCGTCGTGGAAAAGCCTCTGCCCGGTGCCGAGTGCGTGGAACAAGAGGTGAATCAATTAACATTCAGGAAATAATTTCATTAATAAAAACAATTATAATTGATTGATTGAATATTATATCTTGATTGATTTCTCTGCTTTTTAGATGTGCGAGAGCGCCTGCAGCAGCAATTCCAGCCTGGTGCGCGAGCCCCTCGTCGACGTCATGTGCATTGAGAACGGCTTCCGCACCATCTGCGACGACAACAACGACAACAACAACAACAACAACAACAACAACGACGACGAGTGCGAGAGCGCCTTGTGCGAGGGTGAGCGCGTGGAGGCGTGCTTCGAGGAGATCGGGTCGGAGTGCAGCAATCACATGGTGGAGCAGTGCACCGGCGACCTCATCGAGGAGATGGGGCACGAGGAGTGTCGCACCAGACCCGACGTCGTCTGCGATTGTCCCCAATACAGGTCTTAATCAGAGCAATTGATTTTGTAATTAATTCGTTGATTGATTGATTGGTGTTAAACTTTTCTTATAGTACTTGTTCTAATGATTGTCATTGAAGGGAGGCGTGCGAGATGATTGAGGTGGAAGAATGCGATGACGAGGCCAATAATGAGACTTCAATTAATGAAAACGGCCTTAGTCTTGAATCCAGTGATGCTTCTATCAATGGCAGCAATATTGGTTAGTGACAAAATTTATGAGAGAAGAACATTGAATACATATTTTATGACTAATATCTTTCTTAATCATAGATTCACGTCCATCGTCGAGGCGATTGGCACGTCAGACCTCGAGCTGCATGTCCGATTGTCTCTCTTCCTCAATGCAAAGCTGTCTCTCCACCCACTGTCTAACAACTCAGGCCAAATCCAGATGTCAGATCAAGACCGTAAGGGAAAAATGTGCGATTACTGAGGTAAGGCATGAATTCAAATAAAAGTATATTAATGACAAGTGAAGAAATGTCGCTTAAATGATGAGCTACATGTCCCTGATCAATGACGTGTCCCTCTGGTCTCAGTGCGAGCCGCTGCAAAAGTATTCAGGGTGCCCCGGCGCCCTCATTCCTTCAGCAATCGAAACTTGTCGAATCGACCCCGAGCAAATGAAAGAAGTTCGTTGTGGCCCCAAATCAAATTGTCGCGAGGAAGTGATCGATGTCGTTTGCAGCGGTTTCGTGCCTATTAGAGGCAAGAGAGAGAACAAATTGTTCTTCGACAACTTCGTGCCTAGTCCAAGACTCTTCAATGACAAGGTTAAATTCATATCTTTTATCGATTACATGTGAAATAATGATATCATTATAATAACTTCCATTAAATAGCCCTTGGGTTGTCGTAAAGTGACTCGAGAGATCTGCGACAACGCGTTGATCAGGCCGAGGTCGGAGTGCGTCGAGGTCGTGGTGGAGCGGAGGCGCCGCGTCTGCAGCACGGAGATCAGGCAGATGTGTGTCGACGTCGAAAACATCAACAACTTTGGCTGCGACATCAGGTAATGACACTATATTATTAGTTAAATGATCAATTAATAACGGAAATTGAGTTTGAAATACATAATTTCATTGTTTGTGTCATAGATCGTGTACAAGGGAAGTGCAGAGGGAAGTGTGCGAATCCGCCAACGAAGTCGATTGCTTCGCAGAGTGCAGAAAAGGGCAAACGGAGGCCATTGCAAAATGCCACAATTTTTGCAACGAACAAGATTATAGCGATGATTTCGATAACACTGGAAATATTGACGACAGCAATGAAGAATATTACTATGTCGACGACGAAAATGACGAATTTTCGGACTCTTTTCCCACTAATGAACCTTCAGAAACTGCAGATGAAGCCTTAGACACTATTGAAGACAGTGCAGAAGATATAAGCAATACCGATAATATGGACCCAGTTCCAAACGATGAGGAAGACACTCTTGTCAATTATGACGAGGATTACACTTTAGTCAAGAACGACGACGATTACACTTCAGTCAATAATGACCAAGATTACAGAGGACCTACTGAGAGTACAGCGAGCAGTAGTACGGAGGGCCAGGAGATCAGCGGGGACACCGACTACTCCTTGGCCACGGAGGACACCGACTACACCTTGGGCGCCGACAACGAGGGCAACGAGGACGAGGTGGACTTGGAGGTGGTCGAGGTGGAGAGGACGAGGTCGGGCCGCACCTTCGATGACTCCGAGAACAACTTGGACGAGAACAAGGATGATAGGTCGTTCACCATAGACGAGATGTCGCAGGACGAGTCCGAGTTGAGGAAGGGGTGCAGGAGGAGGAAGGTGCGCAACTGCATCTTCGTCCAGGACCCGAAGCTGAACTGTCCCACGAGCTCTTGTCGCAAGGTGTTCTCCAGGGAGTGCGAGACGCGCATCCCGGGCTGCATGGTGCGCAGGTGCACGTTCTTCCCCAAGAAGAAGTGCGTCTTCAACAGCGCGTGCAAAAAATGCAACAATAAGACGACGTCCAAGTGTCGAAAAGTGCCCAAGGACATTTGCAGAGAGAGTCCGTGTCTGCCCAAGTGCAAGAAAGTATTTAGCTGTGCCCAATGCGACTCTTAAAAATTCATATCTCAAGTGATTTTGTGAGAAGAAAATGTGGATTTTTTTCTGAAGCAATTGAGAACTAATGAGAGGCTCTCTTTTTTTCGAAAAAGCTGAATAATTTACCATTTTTTGACCTTCATCCTTTATCTCTTTCAAGGCTTTTTTGTAATTTTAGCAGAGTGATGCAGTAATATTGACTTCTTGCAGCAACAGGAAGTGCTTACACTGTATAAGGATTACATTCAAAGACAAATGATAACTGAATTCAGAAGAAATCTTTCTACAGTCACTCAATTTCAACCTTCCCATTCACTTCTCAATACATTTGAATTTAACTTCAATCTTTGAGAATTTCAATAAATTACTTTAAATTTGATAATTATTTCGAAATGGACTCATTAACAGACTTTCTAGCGTCACTGGGAGTCTTGAGCAACGAACGTCGAATTTCAATACTAAACTCTTCTTGTCCAGCTTCAAACTTTATCAAAGAGGCCAAAAATGGCGTAATTTTAGCCAAACTGGGATTAATTATTGATCCTGGGAGCTACAACGAATCCGATATTGCTCTCATGCCAACTCTCTCGGTAAAAATTTATAATAAAACAAAAATTACACTTTTCATATAAATTTATTTCTTTTTTAAATAAATTTTCAAAAAGGTTCAACGTGAACGCAACATAAAGCTTTTTCTACGCGCCTGCAAGCGCCGAAGAATCACGTCCAAGTTCGGCGCCGACAACTTCTGCTTTCTGGACGACAGCGAGCTGATGGACAAGTTGCTGAAAACGTTGCGCAACGTGGCCAAGAAGATGGGCCACAAGCTTGAGTACATGTCCATCGAGATCAACGCGGACAGCAAGGAGGAGAGGGAGAAGAAGATGCGTCTGGACGTCAGCCTCTACAGCTCGGACTCGGCGCTGCAGGTGAGCGACGTCAGCCACTCCAGCGAGCAATACTACTTCGACTACATCTACGGCAACAACAACGACGCCAGGAACGACAACTGCGGACTTAAACAAGCCGTCCAAGAACTCATCACCGTAAAAAATCACTTAATTAATCACTTAATCACCTTATTAACTACTTTAATTATGTAATTAGTTTACTTTTCAATAAAGTCATTGATGTAATTAAGGTGGAAAGCAAGTACAGAGATAGAGTGTGGCTGTTTTCGGTGGTGCACAAGCACATTCCCTCCTCCTCGGTGTTGGCGCCCCTCAAAAAGGTCTTTGCGGTGGACATGAGCGACACAATTGACCAGGTATTGAAGGTGCACAAGGAACTCGAGCAGAGATTGGGTTCCATAGGTGAAAATTCACTGAAATTTTGATGTTAACCCATTTTTTCAAAATTTCCTTAATAAAAATATTGTTTTTCGTGACTATAGACGAGAGAGGCACGGGTCTGGGCTCGGTGTTCAGCGGGATGCAAGAGCAGCTGTTGGTGTACGCGCCCTTCATCGAGCGATGCTCCAACATCAAGCACTTCATCTACCAACACCGCAGGTCAAAAAATACAAATGTTGCTTTAAAATGGCTTCTTATATGTACAAACGATATGATTTATTAGCGAGAAGAGCATCAACGATGCAATGCGGGCAGTACAGCAATCGTTGAACAGCTCTTGCAGCTCTTCAAAGATGGGCTCGTCGTCCATCAGTCTGAGCGAGTTGCTGACCATCCCGATGCAGCACGTGGTGCGCTACCTGTTGCTGCTGCAGAACGTCTTCCATCACGCCCAAAAGCAGATCGCCAAGTTGGGCCAGAAGGCGTGGCTAGTCTCGCTCCTGGAGGAGCTGGAGAAGGGATTGGTGCGCATGCGCGACCTCAACCACTTCATCAACGCCTACTTCGGCGACGCCAATTACCTCGCATCCATCGCCGACGAACTCGCCAAGCATGAAAAGTCACTAAAAATACCAATTTTTTCACTATTTTTCACTTTTTTCTTGCAATTTTCGTAGAATATGGTTGCCAGACGATTGGAGTGGCGATCTTTGCCTGGACTACGGCTACCTGATGCAGGACGCGTCGAGACTGTTTGTCCGGCGCATGCGGGAAAGGCGTTACAGTCCGCGCTCAATGTTCGTCTTCCAGACCCTGATTCTCGTCTGCAGGTCGGTGGAGAGCGGCAACAACAGGTACTTGGAGGCCGAGCACTGGATCAGGATGGACGACGTGGTCGACGTCAGATTGGAGGACAACGACAAGAACAACACCTTGGCCGTCGTCGTGGCCGACAAGAGCGTCGCCGTCGTCGCTGCAGCAAGCATTTACATCAGAGTGCGTATAACCCTAAAATTTTCCTTAATTGAAATATGCTTCAATAGTGATGATTTATGTAGAGCTCAAATGCATCGGAGTTGGATTCGTTGCACGCGTTGTTGTCGAGGTTGATCAGGTTGCGCGAGTCCAAGTTGCACTCCTCCCCGGGCCAGTTGCTCAAGGCCAAAGAGGGCGTGGAGAGTCCTTTGAGATGCGACGACTGCGACAGACTGCTGTATGGCAGAGTGGTGGTCGGCATTCACTGCAGAACGTGCGATAAGAAGTTACACGAAAGCTGCTTCTACCAAGGTCGCTAGTAAAAGTTGTAGAAAATTTAATTTCCTACAACTTTTATTTTATGACTTTTTTGATTTGGTGACATTTTAGGCCAATTTGACCCCGTGCAAGAGGGCCTTGTGCGCCCTGATCCAGACTCTGAGGACAGTAATAAGAGCAGTACAGAAAAAGCAAAGGAGGAAGATAATACCAGAGAAGACAGTAGAGAAGCTAAACAGAATGAACAGAACGATGACGTAAGTGCAGTTATAACACAAAAAATTGACGTTAAAATTGGTTTGTAATTGAATTAAAAAGTAATTTTCATACATGATTTCAGAGTTTACTAATAGGCACGGTGTCGGATTTATCGAGTTTGCTGTCAGAATCATCTCAATTGTCGTCGGGGACGTTTCTCGTGTACAGACAGGAGGACACGGGCCACCTCAGAGTGGCCGTGCGCACGTGTCTGGACTCGAACTCGTCCAAGAAGATGTTCGTGCAGAAGTACAAGGTGGGCTCCTTTCAGGATGTCGGCGGTCAGGAGAGATTCTTTATCAGGGGCAAGAGCGACAACAAGTCTTTTCAGAGGTGAAATATAATACACTAACCAATAAAAATCATACAAAAGATTAAAAAATGACTGAAAATTCGTATCTTAAAATACGTTTTCCCAGTTTATCGGAGATGATTTCGTTCTACGCGTCGAAGAACAACTTCAAAGTGAACCTGATGGATATAAATAAGGAGATCAGCACCGAGCAGATCATCAAGGACGACAAGGAGAAGTTGAGCATTGACAACGACAACAAGGAGAGTCCGGGCACAGAGGAGAGCGAGGATAACAGTAGTAGTAATGATGAAAGTAGCAATAATGAGAGCAATAGTGATAGTGAGGAGACTAGTGGTAGTAGTGAGAGTACTGAATGTAGTAGTGATGAGAGTGAGAGTGCTTCAGACGATGATAACGCTTCAGAAAAGTCAAACGGCATTAATAAAATTAATAAAGCGGAGACTGAAGCTAGCAGCCAAGGAACAAGAAGAGATAGGTAAAACAATCATTTACTCAGAATTTAGTTAAATTTTGAAAGAAAAAAAAATGTTCATTTATGTTGCATTATGTCAGTTCGGTAAAACCAAGACCCACAGTGCCACCGCGACCCTCAGGTTTGGGCTCGAGAATCAAGTCGTCTAAGAAGGAGCACAACGATCCCAAACCAGAAACGTAGGTTTTTACGATTGTGCATTTTGAATGCAATTATAAACATTTTCAAATATTCTTTCATTGGCTCTTAAAAGAGGTTCTACTAAGCCGGAAGAGCTCTCCTTCTACGTGGGTCGCCTGGACAACGTGAGGGCTCAGCGTCTCCTCAGTGGCACTCCAAAGGGAACCTATTTACTGCGAAAAAATCCATCTGGTACATTACTCAAATAAACATTTATTATTCAATCAACGAATTGAATATCTTTTTATTGAAAGGCCGACTTCGACTGAGCTTCAATCACCCTCCGATTCTCCACTTGGAGGTGGAGCAGGAGTCGAAAGGGTTTCGCTGTGGCCGTTGCTTCGGTCAAACTGTGCTAGAGCTGATTGAGGAGCTCAAGAGGTTCGAGGGTGACAAGTGCACCTTGGTAAAGGCCTTTGACAAGGAATACAAAGGCAAGAAGGGGGACAAAACGTCTTGATTATAAAAAAAGCTCTAATTGTTGTAATGATGAAAGTAAAAAAAAAGATATTTTTTAAGATGGTTTCCGCATAATAAAATCTATTTAATTACATAAAATGGTAAATGTTACAATAGTTCACTAAATTCTAGTATACTACTATACCTACTACTATCACTATTATACACTAGTTCAAGAGTTAATCTCCCTTTTAAACAGTTTCAAGAAATTGGCTGTCACTTGGTCACTACCAAATTTGCAGATAAATTTAGAATTAAAAAAATCGTTATTTATTGAAACATTCAAAATTCAACAAGTGCCCAAATACATAGAAAGAAACTATTTTTCCGAGACTGAGAATTCTCGGTTTCTCGAAACTGGGAAATTTTTCGAGTCGATAACGCTGTGTAGTGGCTTGATAATAGCAATTCGCTAAACTCGGTCTCTGCAAGCCCTCCAAAAGTTGTTTTTTCATGTAAAAAGCCTTCTGATTACAATGCTTCGTTTTTGAACTAATTTTAAAAGTCAATCAAATACAAATATTTTGACATTCAGTTTGATCAAACCTGTATCAACAGTGACATTGCGACCAATAGTTGATAGTAAACCTATTTTCTTCATATAGGTAGATCCACCAGGCAACTGTAAGAAACTACGTAAATATCGTACTCAAGCCCAAAGCCAGAGCAAAAAAGATTTAGTTGTGTCTAAATTTACGACCAATTTTTGAATGAAAAGGAAAAAAAACCGTCAATCCTCAAAGCATTGCTTGAAGGCTCGTTTTTCATTCCCAGCAACACTTTTGTAAAGTGTGGCAAGTCACTTTATCATTTTACGTTTCTTATTTTTGGTCTTTCGCTCTTCGCCTTTGTTTCTGCCAATTCCTCTCTTGGAGGCAACCTTCATCCTCTCCTTCTCTATGGCCTCCTTCACCTTGACCTGAGCTCTCTCAAAAGCATCCTCGTCCACCACGATGTCATTAACCTTAATTTCCTTGACAAACCCTTCCTGATGAGCTTTTTTGACGAGCAAAGCAAACTTCTTCCTTTCCTTCTGTGTGACAAAAGTTATTGCGGTGCCTTCCTTTCCAGCTCTGGCAGTTCGACCGACACGATGAATGTAGGTGCGAGGAAACTGAGGGCAGTCATATGAATAGACGACGTCGACGTCCTCTACATCAATGCCACGAGCCAAGGCGTCCGAGCATACCAACACGTTGATTTCGTTCTGCTCAAATCGCCTCAGTACACGCTGACGCTTACTGCTCACCTAAAGCAAAAAAAGAAGTAATTTAGAGGTTAAAATAAATATTAAATTGGTGGTCATTATGTACAAGGGCTCACCTTGGAGGAGAGCTCTCCCACGCTGAGTCCATTAGAGCTTAGAAGCAAGGACAAGACATGGGTGTGAGAGATTGACTTGGTAAAGACGAGGGCTCTGCTATGACCATTGGTTTTGAGCATATGAAGCAGCAGTTTAGGCTTCAACTCCTCGTTTTCGCACACAACAAACTTCTGCTCCAACTCCACTGGAGTGATAAACTTGTCCTCTTCACCCCCGTCATTGTTGTTGGCGTCCACAATGTCTTTCTTCTCAGTCTTAGGTTTGACGGAACAGGAGAAGAGCTTGGGCTCAAAGAGGTTGAGTCGCTCAAGTTGTTCGGGGTTTTTACTGAGCGTTGCACTGAACAATAATTTCTGCAATGGAGGCATCCACTTGTCCTCCATCTCGGTTTGAACGCACATGGGGCGTGGTCGACTCCTCCATCCCTTGAACACTGCCCGCTCTACTCTTTGCAGCCAATCGTTTTGCACCTCGTCCATTACCCGATCGGCTTCGTCAATAACTAGGTAACGAAGATATTGCAGAGAAAAGCCCTCAGTCCTCTCCAAGTGATCAACTAGACGACCTGGTGTGGCAACAATGATGTCTGCCATACTGTGAAAAGCATCGCGCTCTGAAGGAACCAATTTTCTCCTGACCAACTCGGACTGCTCTTGAGCAAAGGGTCTTTGAGCAGAGAGAAGTCGTACTTGCAAACCGCACGAATATGCGGTGAACACTCGAGCCACTTGAGATGCTAAGTCTTGAACTGGCAGCACGACCAAGGCCCGGACACGCGGCACTACACGCGACATCAACGAGTGCACTATTGGAAGAACGAAGGCCAGAGTCTTGCCACTGCCTGTTGGAGCCGATACGCACACGTCATTCGGTCTAAAACAACATATTTCAATACACTCGTCCCATTCAGAAAGCTTACAAAACAAAACTTAATCGATTTTCAAGAGGAGCTAGTCAATTACCTGAAATCATTGCGCTGAATAAGGTAGGGTATAACTTGTCTCTGAACAGGAAAGAACTTCTCTATGCCCTCTTTCCTAAGCTGCTTCACGAGCTTGTCCTCGAGCCCTTCAAGGGCGTCAATCTCGAGTTGATCTTCACTGTAGTCAATGGAGACTATGTCGGGATTGGCCAACCACGCCGGAAGTTGTCGCCGCACACGTTGGCGCTTTGCACCTGCGACTTCACCCAACATTGTGAAGGAAGAGGGCTCAGATGACTTGCCACTCTGTTCATGGTTTTGATTGGCTTCATTTTCGACGTTATCTTCAACAGCGTTGGTATCGACCTTATCAGTTTTCTTCTTTTTGTTTTTCTTCTTCTTTTTCTTTGTGTTCTCCTTCACCTCGATCACTGGCTCCTCCTCCAAATCGCCAGGCGGCTCCTCTTCGTCTTCTTCGTCGTCGTCCGAGTAGTATCGCTTCACCTCGAACTCATCATTAGCAAAACAGTCCATCTAGGGTCAGAAGGAAACCACAGGAATGAAAGCAGGCTAAAAGATTTTGGCTTGGAACATTCTGGAGAAAGTATCTACACAGACATTTTCCACATAGCCAATGAGTTCGCCGAAAAAAGGGACACAAAACAAGGATTCAAATTATTCATCAATGAGTTTACAGAAACGTTACAAAGCACATTCACAAACACATTGACAGAGTCCACTAGCAATTTCTTGGGTGAATCCAGCCCAGGAGACATTCAGATGTCGCAGAAGAATCTCGTCCCATTCAAATCCAGCACATTCGTAACCACACAGAGCATCTTGATTCCCTCTATTCTCACTCAAGTGTAGATGAAGTTAAACCTGCTCATGGCCTGAGGCAAAGCAGAGATAATTGGCCCGTATCCCTGCGAGTTGTCGTAGAGCTCGAATAGCGGCGCGGCCACGAGCTTGTAGTTCTTGGGCACGGCGAAGTAGGCCTTCTCCGACAACTGGACCAGAAACAACTTCTTGTGCTCCTTGGGCTTGGTGATGTGCGGCGGAATGTAGGGGTATTGGGCGGGCTCGAAGTTGGGGCGCCACCAGTTTCCGATGGTGTCCTCCACGACCCACTCGTCGGCCACGTGCTCGTCGTCGGTGCGGCCCAGAGTCTCGGTTAGCAGGCGCTGGAGCCCCTCGACCTCGTCCTCGCCGGGCTTGAGCTCGCCCCCGGGCAACTTGAAGAAGGTGGCCCCCAGCTGCAGCAGCAGGACGTGGGGCAGGCCGTGCTCGTGCACGAGCAGCACGCCCTCCACGCTGCGCCGCATGCCCAGCTTGTCGAACTCCTCGCGCATGCGCTGGAAGCGCGCCGGCACCGACGCGTCGCGCTCGAACAACGCCTCCTTCGTGCCGAACGTGTAGTTCGTCAGCGGGTACAGGTGGATCTGCCGGTTCAGCGTCAACGACGGGTTCTTCGGCAAGGCCGACGGCACCGACGACACCGAGTTGGGGCCCGTGCCCCGCGGCCAGCCGGACACCGACGTCATGGAGGAGAGCGGAGACGAGGTTGAGTGCGAGGAGGACGCGCGGAGCGGCGAGACTCGAGAGCAACCCAAACCTCTGCCCAAAGCCCCAAACACAGCAAAACGCGGCCGGCGTGCAAGAATCTTTTGTTGTGGCGTGATGGGGTGTGACCAGCAAAAGCAGTTGAGAAGGCGCGCGTCGAAACTTTTGAATGGCACGTAAAAAGAGCTCAGAAATCTCGTGTTCTCGTACACATACCTATTCGTAGTTTGATAAATGATAATGCATGTACATATTAGTTGGGAGCTCAAACGCTACTGATATAACTTCGAATAAGAGTACAACTTGGCTCCTTCCGCCATCAGCCAGTTTGATCGAATTGCCAGACATTGCGGATCGAAAAAGATGGTCGGATTTTTAAAAAAAAATAGTGAAAACCCGCTTTTTCTCAAACGCTTCCTCATTTAAATTGCATTCATCAAATTACAAAAAAAAGCTTTTGGTTTATTCGACGGGATAAGCCTTGGTAATGACGACGTCATCCACAGGTTTGTCTCTGGCATCCGTCTCCACCTGGCCAATGCGCTGGACCACTCGCATCCCGCTTTCCACACGGCCTCGAAAAAAACGACCCAAAAAAGATATAAATTCCCCCAAAAGAACATTTTCTTTTAGAAAAATATGTAAAAAAGACGGGTTTGAATACCAAAGATGGCGTGTTTGCCGTCCAGCCATTGGGTGGGAGCCAGCGTGATGAAGAACTGCGAGCCGTTCGTGTCGGGTCCACTGTTTGCCATGGACAATATTCCGGCTCCTAATACGACACGAAGCAAGAAATTGAAAGTTTAGAATATTTCTTTTCTGCAAAATTGAAATAGTGAAGCTAAAAGGGAATTGTTGCAAATCTGACTCGCCTGTGTGCCTCAGCTCGGGGTGAATCTCGTCCTGCAACCCACAAAAGAAGCAATAAGTGACGATCATTCAGGACATTTAGCTTCTATTGAAGCATTTTTTTACGGAAAAAAATGCAATAAATGGAAAGACATGAGTAAATGTTCAAAAGTAATTTGCCTTGAAGCTAGGGCCGTAGATGGACGCGCCGCCCTTTCCGGTTCCGGTTGGATCCCCGGCCTGCACCATGAAGTCCTTGATGACTCTGTGCATCACCGTGTTGTTGTAGTAGCCGCGTTTGGCCAGAGCAGCCAGATTGCGACAGGTCCGCGGCGCGTGACGCCAATAAAGCTCCACTTTGATCTCGCCCATCCTATCAAATCGCATTTAATGACGACAAATGAGTATAAGTCATTAAGTGATTAAGATTTGATTACGATGTCTCGAAGACGACGAAGGGCGGCTGCCAGGAGTCGTCGGGCACGGAGCTCATCACGAAAATCAAAAGGATTCTAGTTGTGCCGCGACTTTTCTACTTGTTTACATTTCAGAAGGAGGAGTAGTGCTGGATCGGCTCGAGTTGGGCATGCACTCATTCTACATACTTTTTCTATAAAAACTCTTAAGAAAATAGTATTACATTTGACTTCATTTTGCAATTTACCTTTGGATGTAATAGGTACGTGATTGGAATGATTTAAGCCTCATGCACCGATGGATAT
>JAOXNJ010010346.1:0-13900 GCA_028566655.1 Metis holothuriae
CGAGGAGAAAAATCGGGCGAATACCCCGATCCCTTGTGGTCGGGGATAGTCCGATTTTAGATATTTTTTTTATTTTTTACATAATATATCATAGATATGATACAACTTGAGAAAGAGCAGTTTGTTTTTGAGAGTAGATGATATCAAGAGACATGACGAGAGAATATGACCGATTTTACGAGAAAATGGATCAAAGGCACACTTGATAATCCCAAAAATATCGATCTACGAACAACTTTGACCGTCAATATGGCGACAGGGTCATGAAAGACTGCTACTGTTGGGAAACATGTAAACAAGATGTTCGCTGTGAGAGAGAGACTAGAGCGTCTGACGAAGAAAGAATTTCCTCTACGTGTCTTGATGCTCAATGATCGCATAAGACTCGTGAGTCAGTTCAAACAAGACTGGATCGATGGGAGAGATGGAAAAGATCCATGGATAGATCCAAAATATACCCAACATGCTAAGATAAAAGTATTTCACTCTAAGAGTGATGATATACCTGATACAATTGCTGATGATGCTGATGTAGAAGTAGAAGAGTATGGTGATGTAGATGCTCAAGACCTGCTTTATTTTTCGACTTTTGGTAGTGCGAAAAAATTTCGAGATGAAGAGAATCTTTTTGATATTATCTTGGTAGATGAGGCGCATCATCTCTCTGGAAAGACCTATAGGCAAGTCTTGAGAGATTATGTATTTTTTTATCAATCTCAGACGGGTCGTATGCCACTGATTATCCCTATGACAGCGACACTGGATCCTATCAGAGATATTGTCAATGATCCTATAGTGAATTTTTCACTTGCAGAGTATATAGCCAGTGAGTATTCGCCAGAGATACAGTATCATATGGTTACATCGGTAGATTTTGGTGATGAGGAGATGAGTATGGTACAGGAGTGGATAGAAGCTACTGCCAAGATAGATGACTATAGAGAGAAAAAAGCTGAAATCACAAAAATCAAAGACTATCTGGAAGAGCATTTAGCAAAATTTGATGGATTAGCATGACTCTGTGCTGATGTGATAGAGAGGTTGGGAGAATTAGATCATACGATCATCTTCGCAAGTAGTATCGAAGAAGCAGATCAGATAGCTGCAGAGCTCAATCTCCAGAAATGAAGTACTGACACAGCAGTAGCTCTGCATAGTAAGATCGATGATATGGATGAGACTGTCTTAGCTGACTACAACTCATGAAAGAAAAAAGTCATCGTAGCAGTGGACAAGCTCAATGAGGGTATCGATATGCCACAGACAGAGAATGTAGTGTTTTGGAGAAATACCAACTCGGCTACGATCTTCCAACAGCAGTTCGGAAGATGACTGAGATGAGATAAGGTGAGATTCTTCGACTATACAGGTGTGTTGAGAAATATGGCACGAGTACGTGGTATCAATCAAGATATAGAAGAGCTAGATGATAGATGAAATATATGAGGTGAGTGAGATACAACGAGAGAGAGAAGAAGAAAGGGTATAGACATTTTTATAGGCGATATGTGAGGTGTAGATGCAGATGTACAAGATATATCCGTAGCTGATATTATCAGTGATATACAAAAACTTGATGAGGAGACTGAACTCCCAACGAGGGAAGAAATTATAGCTCAAATTTTAGAAGATTATCCAACAGTAGAAGAATTTGATGTAATGCCAATGAAATGAAAATGATGATGGGTAAAATATAAGTCATATTGAGTATGAGTGACAAAAATATGAACACTATTATGAATAACTTGAGTAATCATGCAATCAAGAAAATGAAAAAATGAAGTAAGAGGAATAGTATATCCAAAAGCAGAAAAAATAGAGGAAATAAAGCCAGAACAAATTATAGCTCAAATCTTAGAAGATTATCCAACAGTAGAAGAATTTGATGTAATGCCAATGAAATGAAAATGATGATGGGTAAAATATAAGTCATATTGAGTATGAGTGACAAAAATATGAACACTATTATGAATAACTTGAGTAATCATGCAATCAAGAAAATGAAAAAATGAAGTAAGAGGAATAGTATATCCAAAAGCAGAAAAAATAGAGGAAATAAAGCCAGAACAAATTATAGCTCAAATCTTAGAAGATTATCCAACAGTAGAAGAATTTGATGTAATGCCAATGAAATGAAAATGATGATGGGAGAAGTATAAGTCTTGCTGAGTATGAGTGACAAAAATATGAACACTATTATGAATAACTTGAGTAGATATGCTAACAAGAGAATGAAAAAATGAAGTAAGAGGAATAGTATATCCAAAAGCAGAAAAAATAGAGGAAATAAAGCCAGAACAAATTATAGCTCAAATCTTAGAAGATTATCCAACAGTAGAAGAATTTGATGTAATGCCAATAACTTGAGAATGATGATGGGTAAAATATAAAATTTGTTGAATATGAGTAACAGAAATATGAAATATATTATGAATAAGTTGAGTAAGTATGCTAACAAGAGAATGAAAAAATGAAGTAAGAGGAATAGTATATCCAAAAGCAGAAAAAATAGAGGAAATAAAGCCAGAACAAATTATAGCTCAAATCTTAGAAGATTATCCAACAGTAGAAGAATTTGATGTAATGCCAATAACTTGAGAATGATGATGGGTAAAATATAAAATTTGTTGAATATGAGTAATAGCAATATGAATAATACTTTGAGTAAGTTGAGTGCGTATAAGATCAAAAAAATGAAAAAACTTAGTGAGAGCAATTGTCTACCCAGAAGCACCACCACTAGGAGAGTAGTATTCTTTAAAGAAAATCTATAAGTTTTTGCTTGATATCTTTACTAAACAGATAGTGTATGATCAAAAAGATCATCATGTATAGGATCATGTCGTTCGTCCAATCTCAATGAATCCTTCAATAACCCCTCTATCAAATCCACCTCCAAAAGTGCCCTCTGACTCTCATCTGCTAAAAATACTCAGATATCATTGAGAAACTCTTTCATTTCTTTTACTTACAAAAAAATGTATATAAAGGAAACGATATAATACACAAAAACTTAAAAAATATAAGATCTACTTCACCTGCACCATCATCTCTTCAAACTCAAGTCAAGTCTCTTTGTGGAGTGTCCATAGAAATTTCATCAAGGCGAAAGTGAGGATAATCGTCACAGGTAAGGCGATAACAGGAAAACTTAGACCAGTCATTTTACCAACTTCTGCATTAAACGCCTCAGTACCAGCAGGACTGACGACGATCCATTTTCCCAAGACATAGTTTAGGATCGTAGAAAGCAGAAATGACCCAATAATTCGATAGGTTAGTGTTTTGATTCAGTCCGTTCGGATATGCATTTTTTGTTTGGTCTCGAGGTCTTGCTTGATCAGTTCACTATTGAGGATATGTAAGAACATCGTCTCTACCAGATTATGCTTGGTCCATAGAGAGATGAGGAGGATGAGTCAGATGATAGCTGGGATCATGGCTTCTTTGATAGCTATTCGCTCGACAGGAAGCTGCAAAAGTCCTATACCTCAAGTCATAATGACTGAGAAGAGTCATAGTCAGGAGACGAGGGATCGTTTTTTGGATGTGTATAATTCCCATAGTCCATATCCTAGAGGGAATGCAAGTGCGACGATGAGTCATCGTGTCGTGCCTAGATATTGCTCTCCAGAGAGTCTGGTGAGGATGAGCATAGGGATGACGATGTTGATAATGAGGGAGAGTCGTTGATTTTTGGATGAGTGCATCTTGTCTCTTGAGGAAAATGAACGTGATTAAGTAAGTATGATATATATTCGTATGTGAAGTACAAGGAATAGTATTTCTTTTTCGATAGTAGATATTATATCAATTTCATAATATAGCACCTAAATAATATGCGTGCTATTTTCTCTTGAAAATAAATATTTTTCGAATATACATAGAGGGAAGATATGTAATATTTTAAAATATTGTGTTTCATATTTGTTTCTTCTCTTGGTATTGCCCCAAAAAAAGAAACAAATCTACTTGTTCGGTAGACAAGAAAAGCTCTAGTCGGTCACAATCTCACAAGTGCGCCGACAACACTTCTATAAAGAAAATTATATTTTAAGAAGGCTCTAAAAAAGCATTAACGATTTTCTATACTTGAAAGCTTATTTATCAAAACATATATGCACTGCATTCCACTTAGATAATATTTTTGTAACTTCTCATTTTACCACTTCAACTTTCATATATGAACCACAACATCTATACCCATAGCACACTACAGCTGATACAAGCTGCACAGGCACTAGCGATCCAGCGTCATGATAGTGAGATAGCTTCAGAGCACATCTTACATAGTATGTTGGAAGATAGACATGGATTGATACCTACGATCTTACATGCCTGAGGAGTGAATCTTAATAAAATCAAACAGTGATCTCAAGCATTACTTACTAAGCTTCCTACTGTCTCATCTAAATCACAACAGGTGGGTATTTCTGCAAGCTTACAGAGAGTATTATCCAGTGCTGAGTCCAAGATTCAACTGTTCGGTGATCGCTATGTCACCTCAGAGCATATATGTTTGGCTATGATGGAGCATATTTCTCCTATTTCGGAACTTTTCCAACAAGAAGGTATCGATCATGATACTATGGCTAAGATGATCAAACAAATCCGTCAGTGACGTACCGTTGATTCACAAGAAGCAGATATGGTGCTGGATGCTTTGAATACATATGGTAAAGATATCACAGCACTAGCTGAGCAGTGAAAAATAGATCCTATTATCTGACGTGATAAAGAAATTCGTCGTGCGATGCAAATCTTGTCTAGAAGGACCAAAAACAACCCTGTACTCGTGTGAGACCCTTGAGTAGGTAAGACAGCGATTGTAGAGTGACTTGCTCAGCTGATTGTCAAAAATGAAGTGCCTGAGATGTTGCAAAACAAGCGTTTGGTCGAACTTGATTTATCTGCTATGATGGCAGGAGCGAAATATCGTGGTGATTTTGAAGAGCGTTTAAAAGCTGTTTTGCAAGAGCTAGAGTCTGCTGAGTGACGTGTGATCTTGTTTATCGATGAGCTGCACATGATCGTGTGAGTAGGTAAGACGGAATGATCTCCTGATATGGGAAATATGCTCAAACCTGCACTCGCTCGTGGACAGATACGTGTGATCTGAGCGACGACGATCAACGAATACCGTCAGCATATAGAAAAAGATCCAGCACTGGAGCGTAGATTCCAACCTGTGATGGTGGATGAGCCGAGTAGAGATGAAGCAATCACGATCTTGAGAGGTATCAAAGATCGTTATGAAACCCATCATGGGATTAGAATCTCTGATGAGGCAGTAGTAGCAGCAGTAGATCTGAGTATGAAATATATCAATGATAGGCGCCTGCCAGATAAGGCTATAGACCTCATCGATGAGGCAAGTGCTGCTGTCAAGATTGGTATTAGCTCGATGCCAGAGCATTTGCTTCGTATGGAAAAAGAGATGAGAGAATTGGAAGTGGAGAGGGAGGCGTTGTTGAGAGAGATGAGTTAGAGAGTAGACGAGAATCTTAGTATATCAAACAAAATATAAAAAATCAAAAAAAAGTTCACCCTGGTAAAGAGCAAACTTTCTAAAAAATTAAGTTGATTTTTTTTAACTAAACTGATAATGATTAATCTTATCAGCTTCTCTTGTGAAAGAGCTAGTTATTACGAGAAGATAATTTTTCCCAAAGAAAATACTATCTCCTGGATAAATTACTGGTAATCGTCTATTATGTGCACGATAGATGACTACGAAGGGGTGAGAAAATATACGTTCATTGATTGTTTTAATTGATAGAATTGGATACTTTTGCTTTATGCTTCCAAGAATGTCTCCATTATCAATTGTTGCTTTAAATGAGGATTTTCTCATGAGTACTAACGCTTGCTTTGTTCTATTAGAATGAGACACACCATAGGTTACATATTCATACTTATTTAAAAGCATTTTTTTGATATGTCCTGCTATAGTGTTAAAGTTCTCTTTTGTTACTTTTTTAAATTTTGCCATTTTGTAAAGTTTTACGAGTTAATGATTAATTTTTTGTTCATTGAACATCATATATATATATTAGTTTGTCAACTATAAATATAAAAAATCTTCTAACCCTTATATATCAATGCTTTTACATCCTTATACCCATATATACCCATGACCAAAACTATGCAAACTACCAAAAACCAACAACGCATTACCCAAATAGAAAAACGTCTTGCAGAACTGCGTGAAGAGTATAGTGTCGCAAAGACACAGCGAGAGACTGATCGTAAACTACTAACTAAATGAAAAGAGCTCAAACAAGAGATACATGATCTCCAACATGAGGCAGAAGTCGCTGAAAAACAAACTGACTGGACCAAGGTAGCTGAGATAAGACATGGAAAAATTCCAGTACTTGAGAAAGAAATCGAAACATTAACTACTCAACTGGAGCAAGCAAAAACTGATGGCAAGATAGGTCTCAATGATAGTGTCCAAGCAGAAGACATCGCAGGTATTATCTCGAGATGGACAGGTATCCCTGCGACCAAACTCGTCCAGACAGAAGTAGAAAAACTTACCAATCTAGAACAATATCTTCAGCAGAGAGTTATCTGACAAGATCATGCTGTGAAGATAGTAGCCAACGCAATTAGACGTTCCAAAGCGTGACTACAAGATCCTGATCGTCCATTAGCATCATTTTTGTTTTTAGGTCCGACGGGCGTATGAAAGACAGAATTGGCAAAGACCTTAGCAGAGTTTCTCTTTGATGATGAGTCAGCGATGATTAGACTGGATATGTCAGAGTATGCAGAGCGTCATACGGTTGCTAAACTTATCGGCTCACCTCCTTGATATATCTGACATGATGAGGGGTGACAGCTGACGGAAGCAGTGAGACGTAAGCCATATTCTGTTATACTTTTTGATGAGGTAGAGAAAGCACATTCTGATATTTTCAATACCTTACTCCAACTTTTAGATGATGGGCGTTTGACAGACTCCAAGGGGAGAGTCGTGAATTTTAAACATACGATCGTTATTATGACGAGTAATCTTGCTCAATGAACAAAAGATGACACAGAGATGATGAATGAACTTCAGCAATATTTTCGTCCTGAGTTTCTCAATCGTTTGGATGATGTTATTCGTTTTGACCCTATCTCACAGGAGACTTTGCTACATATCTTGGACTTACAACTTTCTCATTTGATTCAATATCTCCAAAAAGATAAAAATATTAAGCTAATCGTGAGTGAGGCTGCTAAGGCACATTTGGCAAAAGTTGGCTACGATCCACAATTTGGTGCAAGACCTCTCAAGCGTGCTTTACAGAATGAGCTTCTTGATGCACTTGCTATGGCTATGCTGGATGGATCGATCAAAGACGGAAGTGAAGTAGAAGTGAAGCTAAAAAATGATATACTTGTATTTGTCTAGTTTTTGACTCTCTTGTTTGATAAATTTCTCATGCTGACAGTGATCAAAAAATTATTCTTTTCTAGTCTGATCAAGACAATAGTGATTGTTGGTTTTTTTGTGCTACTGAATATTATCATTGCTATCATGTATGCATGAGCTATCTATAGCTTTGATCGATGGATGCCTGAGCTATCATGAGGTATCGCAAGTGTTGTTTTTGTTCTTTTGTTGATCGTGTTTCCTTTAGTATATATTGTGACGATCAAAGTATCTGTGCTCCAAAGTACGGTCAAGATTTTACGGGAAAGGTTCGATGATGATATCCTCAAGCAGTTCGTAGATAAGTGTGTAGATCGATCTTTCTCGCTCAAAGAGCAGAGTGAGCAGAGTATAGCATCGTTCAAAAACTTTTTTGCTGATCTTCCTTGGGTAGTGAGATGGGTGTTTAGCTATATCATCGATAAGGTTCCACAGTGAAAGATTATGCTCGAGACCTTAGAAGAAGTCGATCTGAGTGCGTATAGCTCTGCTGCACAAGCCAAAGAAGACATCAGAGAGCTCTGTAGACAAAAATTTGCAGAAGTACATACACAAGG
Source organism: Metis holothuriae (assembly GCA_028566655.1). Lineage (NCBI taxonomy): Eukaryota > Metazoa > Arthropoda > Copepoda > Harpacticoida > Metidae > Metis > Metis holothuriae. The sequence continues at coordinate 7,984 of JAOXNJ010010346.1, forward strand.
CTCTCGATCATGGATGTCGATAGTACGTAGTATCAATATACTCCTTATTATTGTAGTCGTTATGGTGGTCTAAATTTTCAGTCTACGATATTGTAGGATATATGTTAGTTAGTTCTCGTTACATTTTGACAAAATCATAGGTATTTCGTATACTTATCATTACCAAACTTTGTCTTGGTGGTTGTTTTGTCTCTTTTCACTCATGGATATCCAAAAAAAACGTCTTCTCCTTATGGTCGGTGGCTGAGTGGTCCTTCTCGTATGAGCTCGGATATTTTTGCTATCCAGTTTGTTACGTAATGATGATGAAGTGCTACACACAGATATCAGTGGAGGTCCTGCTGATAGAGAGCAAGCATCGAAAGGTTCTACTACGGTAGAACTTCCTCTCCAAGATGAAACAGTGTCATCAGAAAATAAGCAACAAGATGCGGTCAATAATGCTAACTATCCGTCTTTATCATTGGATCAGGATATTACTCTTGGATCCTGAGAACACACTATAGAAATACTTGTGCCAGCATTTCTGGATACAGCTATATTGGAAGATATGCGTCAGAATGTATTTGACATAAGCTGAGTCTCAGCTAAAATGATCCATCCACAGACGCCAGAGAGTTATGTGACCTTGCTCAGACAAGCTCTAGAAGAGAACACTGATGTGCCTGATATCATTCTCCTTCCTATGGATTATCTTGCTTCGTTTGAGAACTGGTGAATGCATATTGAAGATGAGCGTAATGTATTGCGTGGGATGTTTGCTCCTACAGCACATAATATGCTTGATCATCCACAGACAAATATGCTCCCTTTTGGTCTAGATCCTTATGTGACAATTGCTCATCAAGATCTTGGTTTCGCAGATGAACAGAAGTTGTCTCTGGCAGACATACAGCAGGCGCTGCTCTATACACCTGAGCATATGTTACTTTTTGGTATATCAGAGAATGATAGTATTCTCTTGAATAAATGACAGACTGCATATAGACAGTATGCTGATATTTTCCAGCGTTTATTAACACTTGCTCGAGAGAGTAATTCGAGTTATACGATAGAGTATATGATGACGCAGTCTAATTGGCAAGCACATACATTTTTGCAATCTATCTACCAAACAAATCAAGATAATGGTCGATGTACTTTCTATCGTTTGATCTGCTATCTAGATACAAATCCACAGAGTATCTGATTTCTGAGACTAAGTGATATAGATCAGTGGCAGACAAGATTTGAGACAAGACTTGATGAGACAAGATTTGCACTTGCTAATTTCCCTTATAAGTATGATATGCCTGCGACCTGATGGTGATTTGTTGCACATAGAGAAAGTCCACATAGGCAAGCAGTACAGCAGCGATTGCAAGCATATATACAATATTCTGTAGAGCAAGAAAATCTGACTGCATGACAGTATATACTTTCTCCATTTGCCAATCATCTCCAAACACAAAAATGACAAACTATGTATGAACAGCTAGAAAATCATATATGAGAAATGTCTTTGATCTATAGCTCACTAGAGGATGCAGAAAATTTCTTAGCTAACCCAAAACTTCTCCCTCTCATGAAAGGAAGCTACAATAAGAATATCTTTTTGGAAGAGTATTTTAGGTAAAAAAAAAGCGCTGAGATTTTGATTCAATGTCCACGTAGTTTCAAAAATCTCAGTATTTCTCTACTCTTTATTCTTTTTTATTTACGTAGTTTTTTCAATCATGCCTCATAGATGACCATGTCTTTGGAGATTTGATTTTTGCCTCCTGTAGGTACAGACACAAGTCATCCAAGTGCCTGAGATACTTCATCTACTCAAAGCCCAAACATATCCTTGAGTATATGAAGTACTCCCTGACGAGTAGATTTGGTTTTTTGCTGTATATCGAAAGAGGAGAGATCAGCCATACTAAAGCTATAAATAGATAAATACATAAAAGCATATACTGAACTATGTGTATTATGATTTTATACGTGTATGCTTTATGATTTTAGATTTTATTTTGCTATCACGATTCTCGTAGTCCTAAATGCGTATATTTCAACTTTGCCATGGATACCGTATTTTTGTTTGAGATCGTAGAGTGCAGATTTGACATCTACGACACCAGCAGTATTTGGTAAGAGTACTCATGAGAGGTCATCTTCTGTATCAATAGCTGCGAAACCATACTCCTTGGGTGAGAGTTGGAGTAGATTGTCAGCGTGTGTCATATCTACTACTTCATCGACGATATCACATACGATATAGCGAAGTTTTTTGAGTTCTTTATCGATGAGTGTATAGATATTTTCTACAACTTCACGGATTGGTGTGTCTGTATGGAGTACTCCTTGTGAGATGATAAGTTTTTTATCTTTATCAAAACCACTGAGAAAAATACCTTTTTGATCTTCAGGATTTACTTGTTGGAAAAGCGCATCTTTGATTTGTTTGAGCATGAGGGGAGGTAAGAAAATGTGGAAAGTAGCAAAACGCCAAAATTTATATACCTAAGTATAGCTAAAGACAAGATATCTGTCAAATTAGTATCATGTATACAACTATAACAAGTATCTTTTCTATCCGATCTATTTGGCTCTTATCATGACTCATGTATCTATTCCTCTTCTTCTTCAAAATACTTTCCAATCAGTGCTCTAAATTTGATATATTCCATGACTTGTAGTCCTGTAAACCTTCCTACTAAAATGATGACAAAAACACTCAATAATGAAATCCATGGATATCATAATAAAATATTTTGTAGCCAGATATTTTGTAGGAGGAAATACATGATAAATGTAATAATAGCGAACTCCAGTAATCCAATCCACCATGATTTCTTGAGTAGAGAGACGTTATCAGAGAACAAACGATTGGCAATCATGACTATGGCAATCATGACTAAGAGCATCAATGGATTTTGAAATACTTCAAAATTTATAACATTAGCACCAAATAAAGTATCTACACTTCGAAGAAAAATGATACTAAAAAGTGCATAGAGACTTACAAGGAGAGCAATTTTGGGACTATAAAGGAGGTAAATCCGTTTGGTAAAAGCTCTAGTGATTAAAGTCGCAAAGCACGCTGCTACAAATAAGATAGATGTCATTTCTTCACCTATGACATAGATACATAGAGCAAAGAGCAGAGGATAAAATACCGAGAAAACACTCAATCCAACTATTTGTCTAAAAAACGAAATAACCAATACCAAAATAGGTAACATCAAAATAAAGATCAATGCATTAGTAGAGAATCACGAATAGAGTAAATAATCTACCATATATCCCATACCAGGAATACCTGTAGGCGAATCTAGTCCTAAGGTATATCTTTTGACAAAACCTAGGCTAGTCACATCATTTCACAGCAGTAGAGGTGGTAAAAGCGAGTTGATATACTTTCTTTCTGCGACAAAGATTTCGTCAATATCATTACTCTGGCTGAGTGTGGTGAACATCCTTCTCAGAGCGCTTTGATTGATATTTGCAAATACAAACACCTGTGTGTCATCTAAGGATATATCTACAAGTTGCTTTAGAGGTTGAAGGATGGCAAAGAAATCATTGAGATATGCACCATCTATAAAGAGTAGACCTGCGTTTTCTATATAGTATACTTTATCAGATATACGAGAAAGAAATTCATCAGACTGTCATAGTGTTTCGGTCATATCTATATGAGCTATGTATATTCACGATCATTGTGAAAATTCTTGAGCAAGCGTAAACTCATCTGTATCGGTTCATATATAGCTATATATCTGATTATAGACAGAGATGTCTTGTGATCATGTATAGATACAGGTATCATTTCTGATCTGTGTTATTAGTGTATAATTACCAGCTCAAGTGAATGTATAATTTATGCTGGGAGTATCAACTTGTGTCAAAAGTGCCTGTCACGAGTAGATACTATAGGTCTGTATAAGCTCATCTTGCATGAGTAAATTATCATCGCTACTCCATGTGTAGATGTTGTCTTGGTTTATGATGATATCTGTTTCTCATATAATCTCTATATCATGCTGTGTACAGACACTGCCTGTCGTGGCTAGATCATTTCATGTTGCTCATGTGGAGATATCTTGTGCATAGAGATGTGATCACATATATCATAGGCAACATATATATGCGAGGATGATATATCATATAGCTTTTTGCATCTATCTGTGTATAAAGAAATTAAAGCTAGTAGCTGTTAGCTATTAGTCATTAGCTTATTAGTATATGTATTCTTATGTCTTCTAAACTTTCTTTTAAGATACTCAAACAGCACAAAAATGCAAGACTTGGCGAAATAACACTCAATGGTGTAACCCTTACAACGCCTGTCTTTATGCCTGTATGAACACAAGCAACGATCAAGTGAGTTCCTCTAGAGCGAATGTCATCAAGCTACCTATGAACTCAAGATCCTATCCAGTTGATTTTAGCAAATACCTTCCATCTATATCTACGTCCTTGAGCAGATATTGTAACACAGGCATGATGACTGCATCGTTTTGAAAACTGGGATAAACTTATCCTTACAGACTCTGGTGGTTTTCAAGTATTTAGTCTTGGCTTGAGTAAACAGGGGAAATCTTTGGTTTCTTTGCATGATGATAAGGTTGTATTTCGCTCACCTCATGATGGGAGTAAGCATGTCTTCACTCCGACAGGGACGGTCGATATCCAGAGAAAACTTGGCTCAGATATTATGATGATGCTCGATGTGTGTTCACCTACACATGCTGATAAAGACGAAGTAGCACAGCATATGGCTATCACCCATCAGCGAGCTCAAGAGCAATATCACTATCATATGCAAGACTATGATAGCCATAGATGAGTACTGTTTCCTATCATACAGTGATGACTGCATCATGATCTCAGAAGTGAATCAATCCAAACACTCAGTGCATATGCCACCGATGGTATAGCTATCTGATGACTGAGTGTAGGGGAGACCAAAGAAGAAATGTATACTATGCTAGATGGTATGAAAGATGAACTTCCACAGGATGTGCCAAGATATCTCATGTGAGTGGGTACACCAGAAGATATCCGTGAAGCAATATATAGATGAATAGATATGTTTGACTGTGTGATGCCAACGAGGCTAGGAAGACATGGGAGTGCATTTACTTCAAACTGAGTTATCAAGATCAAAAATGCTGCTTATCGTGATGACTTTAGTCCACTGGATCCAGACTGTCAGTGTCATACCTGTCGTCATTTTACCAAAGCATACCTCCATCATCTATGTAGATCTAATGAAATGCTTGGTGCATCGCTCCTTTCTTTGCATAATATAGCATATTTACACAGAACGGTTGAAGAGATAAAACAAGAAATTAGAGCTAAGAGTGAAGAGTAAAGAGCTGAGATATTGATTCTATGTACACGTAGCTTATATATGTAGAAACTTAGTATAGATCCTTATATGTTACTAAACGTTCTATTTTTTCTTTTCCATAATCTACAATATCTTGTCACTTATAGTATGTGCCAGTAGCTAATCCACTTACTAACATGATTGATAGAAGTCGATTTTTTACTTTTTTACTAATTTTTGGTAAACGGATTCATTTTCCAAATTCCTGATTCAACCTCCTTAATTCTTTCAATGCTTTAACAACTTCCTGTTGATTCATATTTTCTGGATGAATATCTAAAATAAGATCAGCATCTGACTGAATGATTTGACGATTATCAAGAAGTTGTTGTACCATACGTCATAACTCTTGATCATCAGGATGAGATTTGTTAGCATACTCTCTGATAAAAAGGTCATACCTATCTAAATCCATCTCAAGACGGTCTTTAAATCTTCTTTCAAGTGATACAAGTTCTGTAGACATGGAAAATAATGAAGAAAATTTATCATATTAAGTGCAACAGAATGAGTATAATAGGATGTAAAGTTTATCCTTACTCATAAACAATATGA
>JAOXNJ010010568.1:0-10514 GCA_028566655.1 Metis holothuriae
GTGAAGTGCATTGTTGCTGAAGAGGCTGGTAGCCAACATCAGCTGTTCCAGCAACAACAAGAGCGACGGGACGAAGGAGGAGCTAGGCAGGCCAGCTAGGGCCTTCATGTCAGTAAATAGCGCAGAGACGTAACCACGTGGGTGACCACGTGGTTTGTTTGTTGTTGTTGTGACGTCATCTCTCAGCTCTATTTATTCCCACGTGGTTCTGAGGATGAGGTTGCGGCGGGTGTACACGTCGGCGTCGTGCAACGGCTACCCGCACGTCTTGGAGCACGTCGACTGCACTCTCATCTTCGGCTCGTGCAACGCCATCGTCATCTTGGACACGTCGGACGCCACGAGGACGCCATGCGTCTTGCTGCATCACAAGGACCACGTGACCAGTGTCAGGTGTCTCAAGAGGGCGGACAATGTGGACAACGTGTTCCCCTTCATCTCGACGTCGAACGACGAGACGGCTTGTGTGTGGTTCTCCTCCTCGGAGCACTTCGAGTTGAAGGGCCACGAGGCGTCGGTGAGGACGGCCGACCTCATCGTCGACGTGAACAACGACTACCACATCGTCACAGCCGGTCTAGACGGCCTCAGACAATGGACAATGGATAAAGAGGGCAAGATCAACGCCAACGAGTCTCTGGTGACCGACGACAAGCTGGCCTTGGACGTGCGTCTCGTCCCCATGGCCAAAGTGATGCTCATCGCTGCTCTCGACGATTGCTCAATCCACTTCTATGTCCAAACACAACATGTGCTCAAACTTAAAGGGCACTCGGACTGGGTTCAGAGTAATACACTGGCCGATGACATCCCTCTTCGTTAATAAAATGCTTTGTCAAGATTGTTTAAATGCAATTTTAATTATTTCTTTATTTATTTGGGTGTCTTCTCCATACCAGGTTTGGCACTTTGGCCTGAGGTGAGGACATCAGTGCAGGAGCTGAGCAGTAATGAGTCAGTATTGATGGCCTCAGGAGGTCAGGATGGCCACATTCGTCTTTGGCAAGTGAGTCTGAGACAGGATGACAAGGACGATGATGATGAGCTGAGTGTGAAGCCTCAGTGCATCGAGGATTGGGCCACGTGTTCGTTGAGCTCAATTCTCTCTGGCCACACTGACAAGGTCATGGCTGTGTGCTTCTATTGCAATGGCCAAAGACTTATCAGCTGCTCCATGGACAAGAGCGTGATCGTCTGGGCCAGGAAGGAGGGGGAGAGCAACAAGAACGAGTTCGAGCAACTGGCCAGAATGGGTGAGGTGGGAGGCAACGCGATGGGCTTCGTCAACGTGGTGGGTCTGAAGTCCAACGTGATTGTGGCCACAAGTCTTCACGGATCCTTTCATGCATGGCAACAAAGTCAAATCCATTGTACATTCAAAGCAAAGGCAATAGCAATGGGAGGACATTTCGCTCCCATCTCAGACCTCGTCTGGCACCATTCAGGGCTGTCAGTATTGAATATCCTGAAGTTCTAGACCTTATTAATCACCTCCTTTTTTCTCAAAATTTCAAATTTCATTACTGTAAATTTAAATTTGGAGCCTTTTTGTTATATCGTGTTTGAAGGTTTCTCGTGAGCACCAGTCACGATCAAACGACACGCGTTCACGCTCCCTTCCGACAGGATGATAGCTCCAAGTCAGAGTGCTCGCAGATCACGTGGCACGAGTTGGCCCGACCTCAGGTCCATGGCCACGACCTCTACACGGTGTGCATGTTGGGCAATAGATTGGTGTCCGGGGCCGAGGAGAAGGTGGTGCGCGTCTTCAATTACACGTTGGACTTTGTCAAGAGGTTGAGGAGCGCGGTCAAGGAGGACAACAGCCACCTCTACGAGATGGCCTTGGACGACAACGTGGCCCTGTACGCCTCGGTGCCCAGTCTCGGTCTCTCTAACAAAGCCAATAGTGATCACACTGACCACCATGATGACGACCAGTCGTTTCCTGTGGAGGAGACGCTCATGGAACGAAGTCTGTGGCCAGAGCTTCACAAGCTGTATGGTCATGGCAACGAGATCTTCAATGTGGCCGCCTCCAACCCAGTGTCCTCCTCGTCGTCGTCCTTGCTGGCCTCCTCGTGCAAGGCGACGAAGGCCGAGCAGGCGTCCATCCTGCTGTGGGATGCCTCTAGATCGTTCAGCTTGCATCAGACGCTGAGAGGTCACAACTTGACGGTGACCAGAATGAAGTTTTCCCCCTGCAACACCTTCTTGCTCTCCGTGTCCAGAGACAGGTGCTGGTGTCTCTACAAACTGGACCAGTCAAAGGAGAACAATACTAATGAGTATGAGCTGGTGTGCAAGAGCTCAGATCTCAGACCCAGTGTCCATCAACGCATCATCTGGGACTGCGACTGGAGCAGAGACTCCAAACGATTCATCACTTGCTCCAGAGACAAGAAGGTCGAGCATCGCACAACAACAACAGAACAATCAAACACTATACAATCTCTTACAATTAAATATATTAATTGGAATAATTCTGTATAGTCGTTACATGGTTTTCAATGAAGTTCGTGTTGGTCTTAGGTGGCTCTGTGGGCAATTGAGACTCATGATGAGGGCCTTAGAGTGAGATGTGAGAGCAGTTTAACACTCGAGGACTCGGTCACCTCCGTGGCCATATTCCCCAAGATGGACGAGGAAGAGGAGAACGAGCTCATTGCTGCTGGACTGGACAATGGGCAACTCGTCCTCATCAAGTGGTCATCGTCGTCATTGTCAATGGACGTTTTGTTTGAGGAACAATTGCATCACAAGAGCATTCGTCGTTTGGCCTTCAGACCTCGTGTTCCCTATTGGCAACTGGCAACGTGCAGTGATGATCGAATGCTGCACATTACGGACATCGTCAACACTACTTACCCTTAATGAGGGGACCTTGATGAACCATGTAATATTGCCAATGAGTAATGTAAATCTAATGTACTATATGTGCCACTGAGTATTCTTGAATGCACATAATTAACTGAGTATCCTTAAAAGGTCTTTCAATTCATACGATGGCCGAGTGTCAAGTACATATGGATCGAGATATCTAGGTTTCATAAGATGTCTCAGTAGGTTGTATAGTTTCAAGTAGTTTCAATCAGTCATTTCGTTGTGACTAACGTAAAGTAAAATTGTAACATGATCTCCAATTGTTGAACAAACATTCCTAGAATTGTGGCAACCCTGAGCGTAGCGCCTCGTCGCTCGTCGCTCCATTTCCGGTTCCGCCATCCTAACTTGACGTACGTCTTGACGCGAGTGAGAGTCGATTTGTTAGGTAAGCAGAGTGATGATGGACGCCTTTGAGGAGATTTCAAGTCAGCACCTGATGTACGAGGACTCGCCCATGGCCTTGATGGGCAGCCTGAACCCCTTGGCCTCGCAGCCGGTGTCGTCGTTCTCCAGTCAAGGCTCCCAGATGGCCGCCCAACACGTGCCTCACTTCCGACCGCGACAGCTGACGAGTCATCGATTGAGCGGCATCCGAGGCAACGGGGTCAGACTGACTGCTCAGGGTGACGCAGGTCAACATGCAGGACAACCCACAGTCAATCAACTCATCATGGACTGCAGGAAGCTGATGGCCCAGAACACAGACCTCAAGGTCACTCTCATCACACACTCTCGATCTACGAACCTATAGCTGCTTATGTCCATTCCTTCTTGTTTGTTGCATGGATGTCAGGAGTTGGTGTTCAGCGTGAGCAAGAGTTTGTCGGAGGTGCCCAACCTCTTGTCCATGATGGCCACACTCACACAGACCACCGAGGGGATCAAGACAAGTGTGGAGGCGGTGGCCAAGGAGTCAGTAGTCAATTGGAAGGCTTCTTCAGCTTCGCTCCAAGATCTGAGAAAAGACGTCAATGACATGGGAGGGGATGTGAGCAAGACTTCTTCCATTCTCCAAGACATCCAGAGCGAGCTCAGAAGCTTGAAAAACAACCAACAACTGACAGTGGAGGCTTTGAAGGCAGTGGGTCTGGAGCTCAAAGAGCTGCGGACCACTCTCAACAACAGAATGGGTCGAATGGAAGCACAGACATCAGTTGAAGTCAATTTATTGCGCGATGACATGAAAGAGACGTTGAAGGTCATCCAAGAGACTAGAGGTGATGATCAAGGTCAACTACCGTGCAATAAGTCCTCAAAGATGACTCAAACTTCTCTTCACTTGGAAGGGGATGGGGATGTGATTAGTTCTCAGAGTGCATGTGCAGTGCAGTGGGAAGGAGAGCTATGGAATTCTAAGGCGATGAATCTCACACTTCTATCTCCAATTGCTAAGAGGAGAGCTTTGGATGATGAAAATCGAAGTGTCGTTAGTCCTGTGGTATTGCCTCCTTCTCAATCGATGAAGAGTGGCTACAGTTGGTTTCGCTCTTCAACTCGCGTACCGCCGAACCTCCAAACAACGCTCCGAACCTCAACGCCTGCTCCTCTGAGACTGCCTGCCTTCATCAGAGCAAGGGAGGAGTGCAAAAATGACATTGACTTCGATGAATACTCCTCAAACAGCGACTTGGACTGATGGCATCCATCGGATTCTAAAGTAGAACGTCTAGAGGGGGCAAAAAATAGATCCGTCAAATTTCCGGCTCCAAATCTCGAAACTAACCTGACGTTTCGTACTATGGTGTAGTTACTGTACTATTATATTCTTCTTCTAAGCGACGAAATTCTTGTGTTTTTCTCTTTCAAATTCGTAGTTCCTTCAGTACACTGTAAAAAAGGGATAACCCTTCTGAAAATAATACAATTTCACATTCTTCGTGCAAAATTAAATTGTTGCATCTCAGGGCATTTGGTTTTACTTTCAAACACGAATATTTTATTAATCGTTTGTGAATACGGCGGTAATGGCTTTCAAAGCGTTTATGCAACACGCATCGTTTTTTTTCTATGCAATATATAGCTTCATACAGAACATACTCTGCAGGGGTTTTGTGGTAGTGCGTTGTTGAGTTACTAAAACACGCCTATGAAATGTATCTGTCTTAATCTGTAAGTGCTTTTAAAGGCTTTCCGGTTATCTGAGGGAGTGTATCATCTTCGTGTCTGCTATTTGAAGTGAACGTGGGAGGAGGTAACATTTGTGTTTTACTTTCTGACTGTTGCTTCCTCAATCGTTCCAAGGTAGCCATCTTCTCCAACTCTTGGTAGTAAGTCTTCATTTGCCTCTTGTAGACTGATTCAGCCAACTCTGTCTTCCACTGAGAAGGTATTGAGCGACGCTCAGCCTCTTCTTCTCGAGCATTTCTATCCAAATCGGCTTGAAACTTGAACCCTGATGTGAGACAAGTCATGCGACCACCAAATATCGACTTGCCAACAACCTATGCACAAGAGAAAATGACAAGCGTTGTCACACTATATTGGAATGAGTTTTGGAAAGGTCCATTTTCCACTGTACCGTTTAGTACCTGAGGCAAGTTGTTAGGTTGACAATCAACTGCTGTGCCATTAGCTGATGAGCTCTGTTTTTCGTGGTGTAGCATTAGTCTTTGGGAGCTCTGAATTTTAGTCATGCACTTTGAGTCGAAAAGGTGAGTACCTCCCAGATCCTCCACGAAGGCTAGGTACTCAGTATCCATGACTTCAGGCCCAATTCTACTGACAGCGTCCTTCGTACTACGTTTCACGACCTTTTCATTGAAGACCTGACCGGGTCGCCGTCGTCTACAGTCCGAGGCTGGTGAGAGAAAAGCAAATAAAGTCAACTTTCAAGCTTTCTCGAGAAAGAAAGTTGTTTTTTTAGATTTTGATATTTAGTGTTCATGCTATGAAATGCAGGAAATATGATGGAAGCTCACTTAGATGGCCTGCACCTCCACAGGCATGGCAAATGACGGATGAAGTTAAGTCTTCCTTCTTCTCACACTGCCAAGAATTGTGGTCTTTCAATCCACACTTGATGCATCGATCATTGTTGATTGATTTGTAGATGGTATTGGGAATCAGAGTGCCGTTGATCGCTGCGAGCTGTTTCAGTTGTTGATCCCTGATCAAGTTCATCTTCTCGGGCTCATTGACCTGCATGTCAATCAACTTTTCAATCTCTTCAGCCGCTGTACTGACATCTTCAATCCGCTCTCCTTTGATCAAGACGTGCATGTCTTCGTTCTGAGACTCGTAAAGTTGTCCACTTCTCGATATGCCAGTCATTCCAGCCTTCAATGATCCCTGACCTCTAATGAAGATGTGAGTATTGGTACGGGTCTTCAAGCCCTCCAGGTTCTTGCCTCTGGGCCCTAGCAACAGACCCATGAAGTTGATCTGAGGGTACAGCTTGGCTGGGACATTAACCCTTCGTTTCAGACCTTCGCTAACATTGCTGTCAGTTTTGAAAGTGGGTTTGTAGGAGGGCTTCAACACTTTGAGTCTTGCTACAGCCTCGTTGCGGAGCCTCAGCCACTTTTGACGGTCTCGTTCAACTTTAGTGTTGACACGTCGTCCTTGACCATTGTACACTGGCTCAGGTGACGGACTGCGTCGCTCTGTCTCCTTCTCTATTTGAGACGAACTAGTCGGGTTGCAGAGCTTGAGATTGGCCTCCTCGATCTGCGAATGGAGAAAGCGGATCTCTTGCTCCTCTGAGCTCAACTTGGAAATCTCACTGACACTGGGCCGCTCTTGTTGACAGGTTGACACACTGACACCCCGACTACTCCCACTGACGTTGCCAGCGTCCCTCACAGTCTTGTGGGTGTGAATGGAATTTACGTCCTCAGGACCGAGGACGATGTGAGAACGCTTCAATGGGACGTCTACAGCTCTCTTCGCTCTGTCAACTGAACCGTGAGTATTAGTATTGTTGTTGCTGTTGCTGTCGTTCCATCTGGAGGCCCTTCGCTTTCGCCTTTCAAGACGCCGGGCCTCCACCTCGTCGCAATTCTCCACAACAATGGCACCGTTGATCCTGATGGCTCGGAGACGAGTCGACGACGACGACGACTTCATCGACACGACGACGTGTGCGACGTGAACGACGACGACCACCACGACGGCCTTTAGCACCTCGCTCCTTCGTTCCTTAGGGGAGAATGACAGCGATTACGTAATCTTTGTTTACTTTCACATCAACTAGGGCCCAACACCAGAGCGCGCGAGTCGGTGTGACCAGCTAAAACGTCTTGAACATTCCCCAGTTGACTCATGAGTCTTGACACATCACTGGCAATAATTCTTATGTACGTTCAATCGTTCATTCAGAAACTGTGTGTACGTGACTTTGTAGGAATGTGTTCTTGCATTGGGAGGGAGTCTTGTGACTTCTCACATGGGCTTTCGATTGATAAATAGGCTGGCATATTAGCAACAGAAATTCCAAACACGTTCCAACAGCCCTTAGCAACACTATGTTCGATATAAGAGTAGAAGTGTATCTTGTTTGTTCTTTCTGGATTGCAAGTACATAGTATCTTCTTTGTCCAATGTATCCCTGTATGTGTAAAGCTGAGCACATTGAATGTCCATGTGGTGCTTCAGGTCTTGAAGACAAGTTCTCAGTGGTCTTCAGGTTCTTAACTGCCTTGAAAATTGAGCTTGGTAGGTCATGGAATACAGAGAGACAGGCACAACTGAGAGAATAGTGTAGTAAAATGTCTGGAATGGTGTCACATTTACTGGAGCTCAGTACTTGTAGCAACTTGAAAAACGACCTTTTGGGTGATCCAGCACCTACTACGTAATGGAGTAAGCAAGATATTCCAGTTCTCTGATGAGGTGCACATGTTCTCTGACCAAGGATCTGCTCACAAGCCACATAAGGCCTGCATCTGTTCTCAACTTGAGGTCAACTACTAAAGGCTACTTTACCATTAGGCACTTTTCCAGCTCCCACTTCATTGCAATAGCCCATAGCAATGGTTGAGGTCAATACTCTGTGTCTGGATTGGCGTCTCTCTGAGGTCCCCAAGGGCTCCACCATCTTGACCAGAGTGGTGAAGGCCATCGGGGAAGTGTTGGAGGTGTCTCTGACACCCCAACTTGGTCGAGAACAGCTTCTGCAAGACGATAAGGCAGTCCTCAAGAGAGGAACACTGGGGTGCTGGGAGTCCATCAAGGACGACGTCTTGCTCATCATCAGACTCTATGATCGAACTGAGGCCAACAAGGAAGAGAAGAAGCTCTTCATTCTTACAGCCACTTTGGAATACAGGAGGTTAGTTCCTTTGATATCTTCAGCATTATTCATGAATTAAGCAACTGCTCATACCTCTTGATGCGACTTAAGTGGCTTTGCACTTCACCTATAGCGAGCTGGGAGTGGCCATTTCCAATCGTGAGGGTCGTCCAACAGTGGAGGTGTTCGAGGAGAGGATCGTGTTGGAGGAGGACAAGGCGAACGACGAGAACAACGAGTACCTCAGGTTCGTCCTGCCCCCCATCCGAAGAGGGCTTAAAGACCCACCCTACCTCTCTAGCAGTGGTAAGTTCTACAGTCTCAAATAAGGGTTCAAAGAGGCTTATAAAATGATACGAATGTGATGATCGATAGACGATCGCATCTTCGAGTACAGAGTGGAGTCTGTGCTCTTCAGCCGTCAGTCCAAGTACCAACGAATTCAGGTACAGTCGCACTGACAAGCCTCTGCAATGATCTAATAGTCGATCTAGGAGACCAACCATGAAATTAAGTGACTATCTTTTGATGAGAAAGATCTTCGATACGATTGACTTCGGGCCAATGTTGGTGTTGGACGACTACGTGAACCTGGCCGAGTCGGACCGCGAGGCGTACACGTTGACGTTGATGGACGTGCCCAAGGAGGACTATGGAGGCAAGGAGGTTCTCATCTTGGGCGGAGGCGACGGAGCTCTGATCAACGAGCTGATGAAGCTGGACAACAAGCCGGCCCACGTGACCATGGTGGACATCGACGACGTCGTCATGGACGCCTGTAGAGAATTCATGCCCAATGCATGTGGCAATTGGCTGGATCCTGAAAAGAGAAGCGGTCCCAATCACAAGATCATTGTTGGAGACGCCATCGCCTTCATGAAGGAGGCCAAGGTAAATGACGAATATGAGTACAGTACTAATGAGATTACCTGTTACCATGACATGATTTTCGCTGCATGTAAAGGCGGCTGGTCGGTACTTCGATTACGTGTTCGGCGACTTGACCGACATCCCTGTTCGAGCTGGCCCTGAGTACGCATCGGGTTGGCAGTTCATCGAGAGCATCGTCAAGTTGGCACTTGGTCTCCTTAAACCCGGCTCTGGCAAATATCTGAGCCATTCGAACGGTGTGAACGTGTTGGAGGCCGTCTCTCACTACGAAGACATGCTGAGGAAGCTGAACGCCACATTCACGAGAAGGGAGAGCTTCGTGCCCAGCTTCATGGAGACATGGCTTCTCTACACCATCGTCAACAACCAATAGAGTGCATATGGCAAGAATGGGCGTTAACTCGAGCAGGCATTCGTAGTAGTAGTACCGAAAGAAATAACACGAAAGAGCAGATGCCACGTTAATAATAATGCATTTGACAAAGAGATTTGAGGAGCTTATAAAGGGATCACATTGCAATGCTCAAGAGAGCCCGTCTGTATTGCAGACTGTGGTTCTCTCGAACTAACACTTCAATGCTTCCGTCCTTTAGACACTTGAGCCTCCGTTTGTCAATGAGATGCAATAAGGCTCTGAGAGGCACAAACCCAAGTCCAAAGCCCTTCCCTCTTCTGTAGGAATAGCCTCCCTTCAGTATGAAACCCAGGAGTTCTTTACTGCACGAGTGTCTCAGAGATGATGAAGGACTAGGAAGCCAAAGCTCCTTAAGACGTTTATCGTGATGCTCATTCTCTGCTTCTCTCAGACTCTTGAAATGATCTAGTTTTGACTCGAGCTCAGACCTCTTCTCGGCTTCAACACTTCGACATTGAGAGGCTGCTACAGCTGTCATCTCTTGCAATTTGGCCTTCACGCTCTTCCACTGTTTACGTAGGTAACGCTTTCTTCGCTCATGGCTTTGCCGCAGTTGACGACGCTCATCCTCCTTGCTGTCCTTGGTCATTGGCTCCAACAACGACTCCTTGTCGCCTTCGTTGCTGCTGGGAGAGCAGATGACGGAGTGGCTTGTGATCACTCCCTTGTCCTTGATCAACAACTGCACAGGTACCAACGATCTTCTCGCAATGTTGCTCAAAGCAGACCAAGCATTCTCCTTTGGATCAGCATTGCTTGCGACCGAAGCTTGTTGGATCAGCAACTGAAGTTGCTGCAAATGCTTTCTATCATGAACCACGTGTATTCGATGGTCCCTTTTATCCTCTTTCAGAACATTACTCTCGCCCTTATCGACCATAACATCACTGTAGTCATCTATCAGTTTGGACCAAGGGTAATCAAAGGGAGCAGCAATTCCCAATTTCCGGAAATTACAACGTTTATCAGGTGGATGCCTGTAATAAGCGAGAAAATCACAAGGAGTAAATAATTGTACCCGAAAGTGTGTATAATTTTTATATAAGCTAAAAAGAGCATGTACTTGAAGTAATCTGTTTGAGCTTCTTGACA
>JAOXNJ010010679.1:0-13892 GCA_028566655.1 Metis holothuriae
ATTATGGCCTGCAATATTATTCCTTTCACAGGACTAGACCTACGTATTGTAAATCAATGTTGTATGTATGTCTTTGTGAGGAGGAATTTGAGGCCAAATCCCCTACTTCCACTTATCCATTTTCGGCCTGAATGGACGAAATTGAGAGGTTTTGAGAGCATCGTAGGCAATATTGGCCAATTTGTGACATATTGACAAGAATATTCACTTGATTCATTACACAAAATCTTCGCCAAATTTTCCCATTTCTCCCCTATTTTTTAGTGGCCTAATAAAACCCATTTGCGAAACAATGCCAGCCATGTTGGACATACCTCCTTTTGCTGGAATAACAGCTGTGCTGTGGAGCCCAAGACAAATAGAGCCTTTTCCCCAGCAATCCCAGCCACAATGATTGCTCAGGGATAAGAGCAGAAACCACAGTAGCTATCTACAAATGTGGGTAAGGGAAGTGCTCTTATCACCTCGGAACAATCGGCAAAACACTCTGTTCACACATATGTAGCTACGACTAAGACTAAGACAGGCAGTAGGTAGCAGCTGATAAAGATTTGCCTGCCATTTTTGCCCTCTTTTTGCTGAAGCCCTTTAAAATAGCCCTTGATGACGTCACAAACAGTCAGTCATGTTTGTCAAAGTGGATCTGCCAGAGTGGCTCATCGATTCCCTGCTGCACGCACGAATTGCTCCACTTCAACATGTTCTAGGACTTGTGTATGTAGAACTAATGCACCTTTCCACTAGCCAAACTTTTACTTGGAGATTTAGTGTACTTTTATGTTGTATTTTGAGGAAAGTGGCCTTCTCTCCCCATTTGATGGAGTGCACATCTGCCAAGAACCCAGAGAGAGCCCCATTTGCCCCCCATTTACTGACTCTCTTCTCAAATAAAAAGAGGAGAAATTGGAAGAAGTAATGTTGGTTTCGTGCCAATCATTTTCATAGAACATTCCTAGCTTTACCAATATATGTCTTCCCCATATTGCCAAATGTTGTTACTTGTCTCCCATTTCATTTTGGTTCTGT
Source organism: Metis holothuriae (assembly GCA_028566655.1). Taxonomy (NCBI): domain Eukaryota; kingdom Metazoa; phylum Arthropoda; class Copepoda; order Harpacticoida; family Metidae; genus Metis; species Metis holothuriae. The sequence continues at coordinate 1,027 of JAOXNJ010010679.1, forward strand.
ACCAGTTGGTTAGTACTGGCCTTATATCTTGTTGTGCTGGAAGTGCAATGATGAGTAGGTAGTGGCCAGGTGCCAGCTTTCCCCTGACAGACCTGGCCAGCTAAAGTACAACTGAGCTTTGAGAGGAAGGAGCTTTCCAGCCTCTTTTCAATACTCCAACTATTAAGTTACTATTACTCTATTTTGTTTTACTTTTGAGTACATACTTCAATCTTTTCCTAATTGCTTGTCTGTTAGTCCCATAATATTGCTATTCTTTAATAATATTCTGTTCATCTACATATATTACATACCTACATCCAATTTTTGCTCCTTTTCCTCCATTCTTCTTCTATTTATTCCACTCCTTTCCTTTCCTCTTTTGATATGGAACGACGTCAGAGAGAGAATGCGGGCAACTTTTGAATGTGTCCTTAAATTAAGGACATGTACACTGTGTAGTTGGCATTGTCAATGGCGTGTCCTCGCAGATATTGTTGGCGTGTCTTCAAAAAAAAAGCTTTCCTTTTGTGTCGCAAACTACAAAAAGCCCTCCTTTCTTTCCACTCTCTCGTTCGAAAGGCTGTCGTCAAAAAAGGCATTCAAAGGAAGGAGCTTGCATTGTACATATTTTAAGCCCCCTTTTGTACAATGTCGTCCTAAAGGGCTCTGCACAGACTAGAGTCTTGAAGAGCGACTTGCGACTCCAATTTTGCGACTACGACTACAGTTTTGCGACTACTTCTTCTTCCTGTTCTTTTTGCCAAGTGGCCGACAGCCGCCACTTCTTCTGCTCAAGTGGCTTCTTCTGCTTGCTCTTCCTCTTAGCCAACTTTCCGACCCCGACTCAAGTGGATCACTTCAATACACCAAATATACGCACTGTTTCACATACAATTACTATTATTCTATGTTATGGGGATTGTTACGTAATCGTTGTGTAGTGAAAAAGTCTGAGCTCCTGTGCAGCCACTTCAAAGTGGCCAATAGACTTTTCGAGGATCAGGACTCGAGGAGGTAGACCCTTGATTAACCTCGAGAATTCATCCAAGTCTAAAAAGTCTAAGAAAAGGGAAGTGAAATTAACTCAAATTAAGCAAAATATCAATATTAAAGCATATTACTCTATTTACTTTACTGAACATCCTATGATCTTACAACAAAAAGTACATATTGTTTGTAAATAGGCCCCGAAATAAGAATGGTTGGTGACCAAATATGGCATATTTTACCTATATTTGTTTGGTGAATATTTCTTTTTGTTATCGTTATTGGTCTTTCTTTTGTGGTAAGAGAGGCTGCCTCAACAAGTAGCATGAGTGCCAGCTGAGCTTTCCCTCTGATGTGACAGTCGTGCGTGACTGCACGACACGCAGGAAACAAGTGCGGCTATTAATCACTGCTCCCTTAAAGTCACTCCACAATCCTCGAAAAAGTGGTACTAGATAAAACACTAGCACTTAATAATAAGACTTTGTTTAGCAAAAGTGTCATAAAAGACATAATTTTCACCATTTTTCCACTTATAACTTATAACCTTAAAAGTAGAATTTGGACAGACAGATTGTGCATCATTGTTAACAAGATGTGGAGGCTCCTTGTCCCAATTGTAGATGTATTATGCATGCACATAAAATGCATCTCCTTCCTGTCTTTCTTCCGAGCACAATAGAGACAAAAAAGAGTGCATAAAGCTTCATTGTCCTTTATTATGCACAATTGTACTACTACAAAGAGTCTACTACTTATGCACTTGATCAATGGAATATAATCATTACTGATTAATTGATTGATTGATAGCTTCCCTATTGATTGATTGATTGATTGATTGACCATTCACTACTGCAGTATTGATTGATGGATCGATCGAAGGGCTTTGGCTGGAAGAAGGCCCTGATGGATTGCGATCACGATCAGGGATTTACGGAGCACGTGTGCTCATCTAATTGGATGAAAGGACTCTTTATTGGCTTCTCCCCTTTTTCTTGGGCCCCCAAAGTGTCTTTCGTTATTCACTTACTGCTTGCGTCTGGCGTCGAACTCGTGCTGGAAGACGAAGCCCGGCGGACACACGTTGTCGTCGTTGTCGTCGGTGTCCGCGGCGCTCTCCACCTTCAGCCCGGGCACCAATCGCTGATAACAGCTCATCAACTTGTCCCCAATCATCACGCTCAATTGATTAGTAGTGATTGATTGATTGATTGATTAGTGATTGATTGAGTGATTGGTTAGTGTTGTTAGTGACCCAGGTCTGACCTACAGGCAGCTATCGTTGTTGAGGCCGAGAGCAGTTGTCGGGTCCAGACTGAGCGTGCTGGCGGCCAGATTGGGCCTTGTCGGCGCGACCGACAAGGCGCTCGTGGACGTGGCTATCATCTGCCCTAACTCATTCTCACGATTTTCATCAAAACGTCTTCGATTCCACTTTTAGCGGTCTTCAATTCTTATTTCCTCTCTTTTGCGCGAATCTCGCTCCAGGGCTCCGAGATTGGCGGCGTGCGCTCGACGACTGAGGGAAAGCTGAGGCCGCCTTGCTCGGCCGCCCTCCGGCGAACCGAGCGACAACTCCACTCCTTGTCCTCGTCCTACTCCTTGTTCCCGTCCTACTCCTTGTTCTCGTCCTACTCGTTGTTGTCGGTGGACTCGTTGTCGTCGTAGTTGTTGTTGTTGTTGAAAGCGAGGGGGCAGCGAGTGGAGCCGTCGCAATGGATTTGGCCGGGTCGGAGTCGCTATCTGGCCATCTTGGTGTCGTCAAGGCTGCCATTACTAGCAAGAAACCCATAGCGAATTTTTGCAGAGCAACAAATGTTGCAAAAATCTCTTACTATGCATTGATCTATTTTGCACTTTGTAAATAACAAACTTCGAAAAGGCGATATAGGTACGCGATGGATGCACTGCTTCTGCGGCATTGCAAAAGTCTTTTGTAAGCTTTTAAGCGACTTCTCTTCGTCGTTTGACGTGATACCCTTTATTCCAAGGATTTTGCACAAGGAATATGCAAACTTTCAATGCCTTCTATTCCAAACTTTGTGTTGGGACCCCAAGAATATCCATCCCTTTGTCCTCGGATTTCAATGAAATAAGACTAAACAGAATCTGTATAAAGCTATTAAATAGTATTTTTTTCTATTCTTTCTTTCTATTTGGCAATAAATACTCCATCTTTTTTGTCCATTTTAAAGTCACTTTGAGCCCAAAATGTATTTAGCATTGTCGGATTATTGCAGTAGCTAGTGAATGGCTGCCAACAAGGATGACACAAGAGGGCAGCTGACACTTGCTGAGACAATGCGAAGTTCGCAGGAAGGACACATAAAAGAAGACACAGTAAAAAGAAAGCAAGGAACGCATGTGACAGGACAAAGCAAGTAACTCTACACTCAATTCTGACCTTTCTGAGCAAAAATGTGTCTTTCTGAGTCGACTTGGAAGCTTGAAATCTATACGAGGCACTTAAAACAATTTACTTTTAAAGACTCTTTTTTAGAAAAAGATGATTTTTTGAAAATTGTCGAAAATTTTTCGACAATTTTCCCAAATTCAAATCGATTCAAAATGGCTTTTATTACGTACCTAATTGCTTAATAGATAGATGGAAGAAGAATGTTTGTTTGTGGCTTGACAAAGCTTTCAAATGACTTTTAAATGAGGACACAATGTACTTGCATTCGTTATCGATGTTCTGGAATGTTGGAGCAGAAGGAGGCCACGGTTGGGTGGCCAAGCAAATGGAGCTGTTGTTGTCTCTGGTGTTGACAGCAAACAATGGATGCTTATTTAGGGAATGTTTTGTGGCATTGTGGTCGTCGTTTGCATTCAAATTGGCCCAAACAATGCTACACAAATACTACTTGGATAATACATATTCTTGTGTTTTTATTTGTGTTTAGACTGACCCAAAAAAGCGTCTTCGAGCGACCCCGAATGAGCTGAAAACGCAAACTCTATGTAATTCTTTGCTAAAAAATGGTCGAATGTCCAGCACCAAAGTGCATTTTTTGATTTTGTACTAAGACATTTTTGACCACTTGGAAGATCAACCCAATACAGTACTTTTATATACATAGATTACGTAATCACAATAAGTAATGCTTGACCAAGAAGAAGATGAGCATTAAGTAGCTGCATCTTGATGGCACTGCAAGAAAGATTTACTGCAGTGAATGTACATATTATGCTTTATAGCAGAATTTCTCTACATTAATGTCCACATTATCTGAGGGCAATGCGAGAGAACATTTTGGTGCAGTAAAAAGGAAAAGGAAAAAAAATAACTTTTTTGGCCTTGACCACTGCATAAACGTTGCACACAAGTCAGAACATAAGAATTATGCAGAAAAAGAAGCTCAAAGTCTCTGTGAAAATCCACTTTTCCATTAGCCAGCTTTCTTTAAGGTCTCTCTTTTCCCTTTTTGTTATGGCCCATTTCTGTGTAGACATTGTTAGACACTATTTGAAGGCAAAGTGGCTTTAGGACTGCGACACTCCAGGAACGAGGGAACACAACCAAAATGTCCACCACATTACAATCCTACTATGTTGTTATTGTGACTCAGAGAATAATAGCCACGTTTATTGTGCAGCAGTCGCACCTCTGAGTGACGCAGTGCATAGATCCAAGACAGACAGACAGACAGACAGACAGACAGAGAGACAGAGAGACAGAGAGACAGAAGTTCGTATGGTAAAAGCCTAGACCAAAGTCTAAAGTCTAAAGTCTCATTCGTCCGGAAAGATAGATCTTCATTTGATGCATTTGATGGAGAGAAAGGTACTTCCTTCCTCCTTATTATTATTATTGTCTTTCTCTTTGTGTAGCTTTTGGCCCAAAAAGACCATCAGAGAGCCTAACGACTTGCTACTTATGTTCACTAGCTACAAATATTATTTAGCAGGAACTACCTACCTAAAAGCAGTCGTTGTGTTCAGTCATGGAGGCCATTTTTTTCTTGCTCCCTGCACTTGCCAACAACTTCGGCTGCCAAAAGGGGATCCAGTCTCAATATAACTAACTGCTTTTAGTTAGGAAGACATTTGGGAACTGGTAGCTGCCGATTCGCACAATTTGCCACAGTCCAAATTGATGTTCCTTCTCATCTAATGCACTCATCCAGTTGGGAGAAAGCAGGCAAGCCACCTTTTTATGATCCCGTCGCAATGAGAGCCACATTTATATTGAGTGCTCCAAAGTCCATGGAATGCAATCAAGGCAATATATTTATGGAAACCCTCGTTGGATTGGCTTGCCCTGAGACCCTATTGGATGAGCTCTATTTCTACATACGAATGCCGTTTGGTTTGCCTCAATTGCATTAAGGCAAACCACACCCGAAAGTCTTGTGTCTCTCCCCTGGGAGCCACACAACAACACTTGCTTTTGGCGACGAGCAACAATGTCGAGCCAAGAAGCACTACATTCTCTATACATGGAATATGTACAGGGTGGCACAGATAAATTGTCACGATTTTTGGCACATAATTAAGTGCAATAAAAGAAAATTGCAAACAAGTAAACTTTACTGCAACCAAAGGTTGCGCTTAAATGAGTTTGATAACAAAGTATCTATAACTAAATTAATAAAAACATTGGTATCTTGTTATAATTTGCAAATTTTTGGCAGAGGCAGTGTGCATGCAGGCATGCACTGCACTCTTGAACATTGACTTCACAAACATCAACATCTCTTTCTGCTTGCCCATATTTACTTCTGAAGTACGAGCCTGCCTTGTATCAACCTACTCTCAAACATCAACTTCTGTGCCATCATCGACTTCTATTTGAGAATCAACCTCTACCCAAGCATTGACGTCCAGTTTGTGGAGAAATTATTCATTGTTGTAAAATTGTTATTTTGGCTCCTCAACTTGTAGCAAAATGTCGCCCAAAATCGTGACAATTTATCTGTGCCACCCTGTATGTGTCTCAGAGTCCTTTGGCTTTCCCACGTCGATGGCCTGAGGGCCTCATTAGTGATGCATGCAATATGCAGCTAGCTCCTTGTGTCATGCACCGGCAGATGCACATCATACACGACTCATCACTTCTTCTTCTCCTTTTTATAGGAAAGTTTGCCAAAAAAGGGGTAAGGGATTCACTTTGTTTAAACTGTATTTACAGTACATTGTATATGTATAGTGCTTGTTTAAGAGTAAGTATTGAAAACGGAGAGAGAATATTCTTTTAAGGAAAGAAGTGTCTTTTAATAATTGACTACTTTATAGACGTAATCCTACTGTAAGTATGTTTTATGTGAATCAAGTATGATATGTTATGGTACCTAGTAATGGCAATCGACAGCTGTCTGTCTTTCGCAAGCCACAATGGAATGATAGGTACCTCTCAGTCAAAATGACACTTTGATTGATTGCTAACATTTTGATTGATTGCATTTGATTGATTGCACTTGATTGACCTTCTGTCGACGGAGCTCCTTCGTCTCCTCGCTCCCTGATGTCTGGCCACGCCGGACAACACGTCGTGCTGCGGCAAGTACGTGTTGAACATGCTCAACTCACTGATGTCGGCCCAGGTACAGTGAGAGGATTGCAAGCTTTCTGAAAAGCTTTCAAACCAACTCCATTTCTAATAATGCCCTTACTATCAAATACGTACAGAAAGCAAAAGCAAGACTACGTGCTGACACAAATGTCAAACCAACCACACGAACCTTCAGATCTTCGTGTCTTTGTTGCATGAGAACGACTACTCTCTTCTATGGATGGAACTTCTACTAGGTGTAGGTATGACTTTGAGAATGAGAAGGATTTATTTGAACAAAAACATCAGATAAGTCACGAAAACGAGTGTTACTTGCACGGTATATAAGTGAATTAACTATTCCAAGTTGACCTTTGGCCATGTCAATTCAACCTTCAAATGGCAAAGAGAGAGGTTGCGTGATTGGCGGGACACAGAAAGTTCCGACGAGGCTGCGTGACTCCCGCCATCTGGAAAGTTCCGCTAATGAGAGATGGAAAGTATTTAGTGTTGTAAAGACTTTTTTGACTTTTTGGAAAGCTTGACCTATAAATAGCAAGAGAGTATGTGCACTTTTCTGACTTGTGCTAATGAGAAAGTCGTGGAGAGCCATTACAAAGCGTTCTTTCTAGTGCTTGACTGCAGAAAGTGCGTGTGTCTCTGGATGCTCGTCGTGTTTGCCAAGAAGAAATGCGAGCCAAAGAGCTTGACTGCCCTGGGGAAAGAACAATGCGTCTCACGTCACAAGGAATGAAGGGAGCAGCCAACCTTGTCTATCTTTAAAGGATCTCTCAGAAACAAACGAATCTTGAGAAACCCCAACAAAGACTTTTTTTTAGACCTGATTGATATCAACTAGCACTTGTTCAGTGAAAGTTATCATCTTTGATCAAAGCTCGACTCCAAAAGGAGCTAGCTCCTTTTGGAGCCAAACTTTTGCCAATTATCCAGGATAATTATGCATCACGAAAATATTTCTTTTTCCGAGGCTTAACCAAAGAAAGTTTATTTAGGAGAAGCTCACTCTTAGATTAATACGATAGTTTAAGCAAGGTACATTGCTGTTTTACAGAAATAGCTACATTACATAAAGCGATAGTCATTAAATGAGTCATTAAAGATCAAAAGGAGCCTTAATAATGCAGTAACTTTTTCCACTTCAAGCCACTATGAACTTTCTTTAAACAAATTATAGGACCCAATTATGCATCAATGTAGTAGCTAATAGCCATTTATTAAAAGTCAAATTGTTACTACAGAGCCTACTAAAAATTCCTTTTTTAATCACTTGTTTCTTGGGTAAGTCACTAAAAAGTGCTACTGATAATCGAAATTCCTTGATTAATGCCTTGGGCATCTTGGTGGTTGTTAGTATCCTGCCCTGAGGAAGTTCTTTCTGCTGACGACGCTGAGCACGAAGTCGACGAAGAGGATGACGCCCATGAGGATGCAGAGTGCGCACATGAGTTAGTCCCTGTCCTCGGCGTCGTACCACACCGCCATGGACTTGATGCCCACGTACAAGAACAACGAGGCGCCCCACAAGTTCCACACGGGCTCCAGGAAGAGCGACTGCACCGCCAATCTCCCGTCCACCACATAAGATGCCAACAGGGAAGGGACATGGATGGCATAGCTCACCAGGACAGCATTCCCCATGTTCTCCAGATTCAGCTCACTATGCTGATACTAACGATACAAGGCACTCATAGGTATTCTCATAGAAGATGTAGCTCCCGTAATCCCCACAGCGATGGAGTCCAATGGTGATGATTAACACCAGGATCTCCACGCACTTGAGGATCCCCGACGGGGTCAAAACTTCCGCTGTAAAACTTCCACCCATTTCACAAAGACTTTGATAAAAACTCAAAGTGCACACTCCAAATCCAACTGATCTCACTACAACACTTCTTATCTGAATAGAGATAGAGGTTTCTCTACTGAACACTAGCTAGCGAGAAGTCAGGAAATGAGGCCTTATCTTTCGACTTTCTTCAATCTCCATCACTTTTAGTACAATATTTGTGTAATTGAAGTATGTACAAAATTGTACATATTCTGTTATAACTGATTTACTAATAAATTTGATCCAAGGAATGAGCCTCGAAAATGAATAATGTTACAGGGAGAAAGAGGCTTCATTTGAGCCTTGCTAATGACGTACTATCTGGGGAAACAGGACACCGGATTCATTGACTTGTGCATCGGCCCAACTTGCACAACACTGATAATAAACCTTCATAAAAGGCTGTTATCGAGAACAGGTGCACTTTTGGTCGGCACCAATGCACTTCTGAAGATAACAACAACAACATAGGTAGTAAGTCCTTGTTGGGCAAGGGAGTCGGCCTCCCTTGGTACAATACTACGTCGTCCTCCTGACACCAAAGAGGTCCCTGCGATCAAAGGCAGGGCCACAAAGGATATAGGCTCTTAATACGCTTATTTCTAACTCAACAACGATGATGTATCTTTATATGCTCTTTTTGTAGGGTGGCCTTAAAAAAAAAGGGCACTATTTGTAGAACACATTCGACTGGAAATTTAGCGTGAAGAGAAGGAAGAAAGCCAAAACGAACTCACTCGACACTTATAAGTTTTTTTTGGCAAGGACCACTTATGAAGGTTAGTACAAATTATCCACTCTATACTAGTAGTTGTCGCAGCACAAGGGATCCACACTGTCGTTGCCTAGCCATATTTCTTTCGTCCTAGAAAAAAGCTTCCTTTTACCTTATAGCAGCAATAAGAGAAATACGCACTATTTTAGGTAGTGCTAACAATACTGCAAAGAACAGTTAATACTATAATGAAAGAAAGTATATAGATACACATTATAAAGTAAGAAGTATGTATACATGTATTCCAACCCTTTTTTTTGTAGAAAAACGATGGTAACCCCTACACATATCGAAAGAAAAAGGTAAAAATAGATGCACTCCCACCTTCTTTTATGGCACATTCATTATGCACTTGTCTAGTAAATATGTAGTAGTATACTGTAGAGGAGAGAAAGGAAGGTGGAGGTCGCATCTGGTGGACAGACGTGGTCCAGATCCCTTGGCACTGCATTCATACTTTACCCAACAAAAAAGCTCTTAAAAATACATTTTGCTACTAAAATGTGCTACTGACGTAGTGTTAGGAAAAAAATGGAGGCCATTTTGAATAGCAAAATGTGTACAATGAAGGTGACTGGCCACTCGATAGCAATCTGGGAAAGGAAAGCTCACGTGAGCATTCTGTATTAGTTTTATATTACAAAGCAAGGAGTACATTTTGAGGCACCCAAGGAGGGCTTCAGACATGCCAATCTCAGGATTCCAGAGAGGAGGAGGAGGGCTTCCAACCAGCAATATTTAGAGCTGTATTAAAAAGCCTAACATAAGTAGTAAGTACTACATACGTGTCATTGTAAAGAGAGCAAAAGTCCTTGGGACCACAAGAAGTTGAACTAAAAGAGATCTGCTGCCTTGGCAACATAACAAGTCTTACGTAATAATAGCTTCCAGAGCCAAGGCTCTCTACAGTAAACATTAAGTGCACTCCTTATGTGCCAGTAAGAAGTGGCATATTGTGTCTGTTGTCCCCAAAACTTGCTTTTTGGGGGCTCCCTTTTTTGGGGGGGGAGAGGCGACAAAAGAAGCCAAAAGTTGGGTGGGAAGTGACAAACGGACAGACAGCAAGTTTCAGCTGCAATTTGGCCACTTCCAAAGCACCCAAACATTTAACAGCAAGCAAGAGTTTTGGTGTAGAGCAGCTAATTGCTCGCAGAATGGTACAGGGTGTTTCCGCATTATGGGGCCGTTTGGGCCAGATTCTAAGTAATGTGGCTTGCACTGCAGTGAAGTCCCAAGGGAGCCAAGAAAGCTGGCTGGCTTTGCACACACACACCAGATGAGATTTGCCAGCCGAATTGGCTGCCAGAACAACAAGAACGACCTTAATACACACTCTCTATTGTACAAAAAAAGTAGGTAAAATTGTAGTTTAGCTAGCACTACCTATTTGGATCGGATTTCTTTTTTGGGCTCAAAATCACGCCTAGTCGATCCGAATGAGATTGCAAGTTGGGTTCGCGTGCACTGCAATCAATAATGAATGCACATACTCTCTAAACCGAACTTTCCTTTACTCAACTTTTTATATCATGTGAAGTAGTTGCCCTTTTAGATTTTAAGACGATTTTGCATACTTTTAAAAAGGCATTTTTTTAAAATAAACCAATTTGAGCATGAAAAAAAAAGGTAGACTTCGATTGCTAAAGCCTTAAATCAGAACATTCTGCCTGCCCATTCTGAAACGAAGACGTTTCTCTCTCACCCCTGCTCATTCTGGTGAATTTCGTCGTGGTCGGCTCTGTTGACGTGCCAGGAGGCCAAGTGCTCGTTGATGTTGAGCGACTTGAGGGCGCCGAACAACCTGGAGTCGCCGCCCCTCAGCCCGAAGGCGCCGGCCGCGAAGCTCATGGCGCACTCCCTCTGCTCCGCGTGGATCAGGCCCAGGTCGACCAACGCGTCTCGCACGCCGAAAACATACTGAGCCAGGAGAAAGCCCTGGCCAAGCAAGAGCGGATCCAGCAAAAAAAGGAGTTGCGAACATTATGCACTTCTCGTTATCTTCTGCGACTACAACTTTTACAACTACCGACTACTTCATTAGTGCTGCTTCTACTACTTTTCTTATCCGACTTTTTACTTCTGCATCGATTTACTACCATTACTGCTACTTCTACTTCTACTTCTTCTAATACTGCTACTACGTATGTTTCTACCACTTCTGCTTTTTTCTGCTACTACTACTTCTCCTTCTCCTAATACTACTGCCACTTCTACATCTGCTTCTGCTTCTGCTAATTCTTCTCCTTTTTCTACTACTTCTACATCTTCTTCTGCTACTTCTGCTTCTTCTGCTACTTTTACTAAGTATGTTTCTACTACTTCTACTACGTACGTATATTGCTACTGCTTCTACTACTTCTACTACGTACGTATATTGCTACTACTTCTACTACGTACGTATATTGCTACTACTTCTACTACGTACGTATATTGCTTCTACTTCTGCTTTTTCTGCTAATTTTACTTCTTTTACTACTTCTACATCTGCTTCTGCTACTTCTATGTACTTCTACTTCTACGATATTACTGGTGCCACTTCTACATCTGCTTCTGCTTTTGCTACTTCTTTTCCTTCTTCTACTACTTCTACATCTTCTTCTGCTACTGCTACTACGTATGTTTCTGCTTTTTCTGCTTCTCCTGCTACTTCTCCTTCTATTACTACTGCCACTTCTACATCTGCTTCTGCTACTTCTTCCTATTGCTACTTCTTCTCCTTCTTCTACTACTTCTACTTCTAATTCTGCTTCTCCTGCTACTTCTCCTTCTTCTAATACAGCTACTTCTTCTGCTACTACCTTTTCGACTTCTTCTCTCTTTCGCTTTATTTCTACCTATTTCCGCCTCTAATACCGCTCTCCAGTTCAAGTCCATTTTATTGGCTGCACGAGATGGACAGCGATTTATGGAGCTACAGGTTGGAAGACTTGATCACGTTCCCATCCGCCATTGCAAAAACAACTTTCCATCTTTCTTATTTACTTTCATCCAAATAAAGTAAAAAAAAGTATGTAAAAAGTGCTTAATATAAAATTCGACATACTTCTACTTTGGGAAGTCACTTATTAATGACCACTTTTTAAACGTTTTTTTTTCTTATTTTTCCTATGAAATCGTCTTATCTCTCTCATTTCTTTTCATCAATTTTCTCTCTTCTCTCTCTCCTTTGTTGTTTCAGTAAGTCTCGTATTCTATTCCGGTTGAGTGACCAAGGAAAGGTAACTTACTACGGAATATACATACTTAAGTTCTCTTTGTTTCCTGGGCATAAATGAAGTCGATAATGTAGACATTACGAAAATGTATCTACCTATGGGAACATTTACTGTTTGCATAAGTACTTCTGGCTAATAAAGGAGCCAATGTGAGCCCAGTTGACTTGAGGAGGCCAATTTGCATGCAACACTGACTCCTGCCCAAATACGTATAACAACCTTACTACATTTATCTGCATTGTTAAGTATGTGCTGGGAAGCCGTAATCTTCAGGGATCCGTGCTTTTTCCAAGTACATTTCCAAGCCACTTTGGAAGGATTTGACCAAAGAGAAGGCACTATAGTTGCCACATAACCCAATAAATAAATATGTTATAAATTCACAAGAATCAATTAAAATAATACCTTAGGTCGTTTTTTTGCTTGTGAAGCCCTGTTAAAGCCCTGTTAAAACCCTGTTAAAAGCCCTTTTATTACTCCTTTATTTACATAGTTTTATTTAGTGGCTTTAGTAATGTAAAGTAATGTGTAAATATTGGCTGCTTTCTCTGAGTGGCTTTTCGTTTT
>JAOXNJ010010790.1:0-13885 GCA_028566655.1 Metis holothuriae
CTCGTTCTTTCTCCGATCTTGGATTCGGCGTTTCTAAAATAAGAACTTGATTTGTGTCATTTTCCCTTTTTAAATTGCCAAGGTTTTCAATGATTTTACCTGCATTTTGGGCCTCTTCATTTTGGGCGCGGAATGCAAGAGACGGTCCTGGAGTGTTTTCTTCGTCATTATCTTCGCGCGTATTTTTTGCTTGCTAAACAAATGAGTTTATTTTCTGCAAAAAAAGGACAAATCTTCAGAACTGACGCTTTTTTTTATCATACCTTAGTCACTTCCCGCTCCGACTCAGGCTTAGCTTTGGTGATTTTTCTTTTTCTCATTTTTGATAATGTTGTGCTTTCTCGGAATTTTTGTATCTCTGAAAGAATAATTTTCCAAAATATGTGTAAGCAAACCACGAGTGCCACGAGAAAGCATGAAACAGCGAGCTGGAGTCCGAGCCGACTCGAAAAAAAGTACGTCATGCTCGCCGCATTGAGCAATCAGCTTGGCTCGAAAAAAAGACAACAACGACATTGGATGTCAAAAACACCACACGTGTTTTATTTTTGCCCACACATCACAATTCTTGAATTAAATTAGGTTGTTAATTTTCCGCTTTTTAAAAAATGAGGCTTGCTTACTTGGAAGAGGCGGAGACATGGAAGAGAGCCGCGCAGCTGCTTCAAAAGCTCGACAAGAATGTTCATTCGTTTTTGGAAAAGAGCAACAGACGATTTTCAAAAGGAATAAAATTATATCCATATCCGCAATTTCCGAAAAAGTTCCAGTTCGTTAAAATTCAGAAAAAGGCTTTTATTTTTTGAAAGCAAAATATCATTAATTTTAGGAGATAACGCTTCAGACGATTTTCGAAGACATCAACTAACTTTAAGTTAATATTCATGTCGCAAAACTGATCAAATCTACAATGCAAGACCTTCAAGAAGTGTTCACTCCTTCGCCGAATTACGATCCGGAGCTCAGGAAAAGAAGCCCTGTCAGAATTTAGTCACTGGTAATAATATTTGCACCTTGCACAGAAAAATTGAACTTTAAAAGAAGTTATATAGAAGAACAGAACATGAAGGACATACGCATGTCAGTTTCTAGGCAAGCATTTCTTTCAGAAGAGGTGGCTAAACAAGCGTGATTGTGATTATTCGTTGAAAACTCTTACCAAAACATCGCTAGCCAACTGATCATGAAATGCTTTTCCAAGTGGCAGTGTCATGAAGGACAGGAAACGCAGACTTAGCTGCAGGGAAATGATGTCCTAAATCACAACGTTTACATTAATTATCGTTTAAATGACTTACGGAAAATCTATTCTTTCCATATTTTGCTTTGGTGCGCGGCGATATCATCAGCCGCTCAAGAAGCTCAGCGTAAGAATCTTGGATGTCACCGACAAGGGTGGGGTTCTGAAGAAAATGATAATGAAAAAATTTATTCCTGAAAATGATGATGAAAATAATAAATTGTTGAGGACATGAGCGCGTCGGAAAACTCGCCCCGTCTCAAAAATTGATCGGGCATCAGATATTGTCCCTGACTTCCGAGCTTATATCGAGTTTTTTTTGAAGGATACTAACATGTAACCCGGCGCGGTCGGGCGAAAATAGCACGAGGATAAGCGTCAGGAGGAATTCTTCCTTTGATAGGTCTATCTGCGTGAACTTAACCAGGAAATCGCCAAGACGTTCTATGAACAGCTAATAGACTGTTTATTCGTCTAGCTTCGAAAGTCTTTCGCTCACCTCTTTCAGGCCGATATCAAGGAGGATGTCGAAACTGTAATCCATCTGGGATTCATAATTTACAAAAGTGCGTTTCTGAATGTCGAAATACGTTGCTGCCTAAAAAAGTCATTTTAGTTTCGCCGTTTTCTATGTCGAAACAACCTGCAAGATTGCTATTTCTCGCGTTCCAGCTCTAATAAGCTCAACTTGATCGTTCTGTTCGAGCTGGGCGAACTCAGGAATCTGCTTTGAGAAATTAATGAGTTGCAGTAGGCCTGAGTTCATCACGTCCGACATGTGTTTTAGGTAGTTGATATTGATCGTGATACTATTGTTCTCGCCTGTTCGGGGGTCTTCAATTCGGACCACATGGAGACCTTAAATTAACACGATTGAACATGGAAAGAGAGATATAGCGTCATCTGCTAACTAACAAATTGATTATGAGTTTCTTACCTAACAACCGCTTTTCAATGGAGTGGATCATATTATGCACGTCGGTTCGGTAGCCATTCCTCTGCCAGCTTGGCATGTCTTCACGATTACGGAAGTTCTGGCTGTCGCCGCACTGCTTTTGCACCAAATCATAAGCTGCAACAACTGACTAATATTTACAAACTTGCAAGGACTATTTTTTATACCTTTGCTTATCTTATCCTGTTCTGTTTTAGGGATATCAGGATTTTCGTTCAGAATGCGTTTGATTCGATTCTAAAAAATTAAGATGAAAAATTGATACTTATGATGGGCGAAATTAAATTTAAATATTATTCCGAATTACTTTCTGGATAATCTTTCGCTTTTTGTTAAGTTCTAGATCCGAGAGTATGCAGTCGCGCTTCATGCCTTTGCTCAAGCACTTTTGGAATCTAAAAAAAGTAGATAAAACTCAAAAATTAAACAAAAATACTAACCTGCACGCCTGGCACTGTCTTCGATTCTGCCTCGTTACTGCGCAATTTTTTGAATACGCACACAGGAAGTTCTTGTTGTTTTTTACAGTGCGGCGAAAGAAACCCTAGATGGTTAGTTTATTTTTTTTTTGAATATGTTAAGATTTCAAATTAGAAATTAGAAATCTGCTTCATTTGATAAACCACGACTGATGTCAAGCTTGACCCAGAGTGAGCGCTGGATTCAAGTGAACCGACGTTCAGGGTTAAACAAGAATGACGCCATCGGCAAGTTTAATCCTGGAAATTCTCAGCGAAAAACACGCGGCGGGCTTTTTGATGTGCTCGCTGTGCAGCATGAATTTTATGATCATGTTATATATTTAACGTTACTTATCTTTACTTAACCACAACCTACCTTACAACCTTCACAAGTCATAGCATTGAAGTGGTAGCCGGTCGCGAAATCTTCGCAAACGACGCAGATCTAAAAAAATGGAATAAATTCAGTTGGGAACGAACATCCTGATTATTCTAATCTAGCCTTGATGCAGTTTACCAGAGAAAACTATGTTCATACTCCCACGGAAACAGAGCAGATATGGATGCAGATTAATTGCGTATAGGTTAAACAAGTTGGGGGTATTGCTACTCCCCGGTATTCCCTTGGGTTTGCTAATAATTTACTACCTTTTATTACAGTCTTGATCTTACTTCAGTATATCATATACTGAGGTAGAGTTCAAGCGAGTTTATTGGCCCGAGGACACAAGGGTTCAAGGTCGCTGTCTTTAAGACTGCTTAAGATTCTTGTCAAAATCAAAGTCGGTTACCTTTTCGTCATTGTCAGAGTCGATCTTCGGCTTCAGCATCTCGAGTTGATGAGGAGCTAACGACAGCTGTGGTTGAATCAACGTGTGTTCCATTTTATCTTGGAAGATAGTGAGAAAATATTCTTCGAAGGAGGATAGTTTCACAGTTTTTGTTTATTATTTCTAAAAGTCCAAGTCAGAAAAACTTTCCAAAAAAAAGCCCAGCGAAACCTGCGCACCTGGTTCAAACTGTCAGTCAGACTCATCGAAAATAACCGGTTTTCCGAGAGTTCGAAAACAAGGGTTCTTGGCTGCGTATTTTCTCTTAGGTTCGACTTGAACTGAAATAATATAGCATGGCGCGCGGTTTCAGAAGGCTGGGGGAAATCGTCTGAAATTTATGGAACTAAGAACTACCTTGTGTAACACTTGGAAGATGCTCTTAAAAAAGTGAGGCTCAGCAAGGTGTCGTCTGGCGACTAAATAGATGAACGATTGACCGTGGAGCGCCCACGTCGCCAGCATGCACTCGATCGACCTCTACACCAGTTCTTCATACTGAGGCTTTGATTCCAACCCCGGGGCAGAGCTTGGAGCAAGACATTCTTCCGATGTGCAGTTTGCCGGTCAGCTTTGGACACTTGGGGCCTTTCTCCAATCTGCGCCATAAATATGATAGAACACTCGCTATTGCGCGCGGATTATGTAACCAATGCTCTAGGGAAACTGCGCGCTCATCACATATATCTTGACCAAGAAATGCGCTAGGCAAACAGGAGCGTCCTTGACCCTGCTGAACCGCACAAAGACGAGCAAGCTTCCCTCGCAACCAGGAACGAACTTTCTGATGATCTGTTGCTTATTTCATGAAATTCCAGTCATTCAGCTTCTTGAAACTCTGACGCCCCTTAAACGTGTTCAATGGGAATTATTAACAAATAAGGTCGGACGAGTTCATCACAAATAGGTCAGCGACGATCAAGAGGTGGTGCAGCAGAGAACTCTTGGTCATCTTAAGTTCGTAATTTTCTTTTACGACCTACCTCTGGATAATCAATCAAGCATGTAAATTGTTATCCTATGTATTAAGACTACTTATGATCTGCTACTACGAGTTCACGAATGAACTTACTTTCTACGACGTCGCTTTTTTTGGAAAACAATTCCTGCTTCGAAGTATATGAAACAGTCTGACAAAATATGGCAGCATGCCAATTTTGATCAGAATGATGAATTGATAAATGTTTCCTTTGTATTTATTACTTGTCGTCAAACAAAGTAACGCAAAACATAAAGTATGTTTAAAGTCAGAGAAAAGGCTAAATGAAAATTGGCCAACGAAAAAAATACAGCCAAAACGTAAATGAATTGAATAACGGCAGTCTTAGTATCCTTTTTCGGATGAGTTTCAAAATTTTTCAGCCTAGTATCGTCCTCGTCCACGACCTCGGCCGCGACCTTGTCCTCGGCCACGTCCTGCTCCTCTTTGATTTCTGTTTCCACTGTTGTAAAACTAAGAAGATAACTTATCAAAAAAACTATTTTTTCGCGTACCGAAGTTCCATTTGTTTCTTCCAGCCTGTCAAGGTAGTTTCCGCGTCTGTTTCCTTGAGCTTGGTTGTTGTTCCCCCTTCGAGATGGCATCGTGGTGGGCCTCGAACCCTCTACTAGGTTGGCGTACTTGGCTGCTTCTCTGAGCGGCGGTAAGTCAGCTGAAAATGGAGAAAAGATTACTTGATGGCAGCTTGAAGCGTGCGCTTCGCCTGCATCAACTTCTGGCGCGCCGCGGCTTCTGACATTCTTGGGGCTGTGCCACCTCGTGCACCGCGGAAAGCCTTGTTGGGGCTGCTCTTCTGACTGTTCTGTCGTTTCTGGACAGCGCCGCCACGAGTTGCACCGCCTCGTCCTCGGCCTCGACCTCTGTTGGTCTTTCCGGCGTTCTCGTTCTTTCTCGAAGGCATCATTTTATTTCCTGAAGTACCTAAAATTCCTTTATATCCCGCTCTTGGCTTTGTAGAGAGTTACCTTTGTTGAATGCTGCACCGTCTCGGCGTCCTCGAGAGGAAATGTTGTTCTTTTTAACATAGTCATCTAAGGTAGAAAAAGGTTGTTAAATTTGCTTAAAGAAGAGAGTTTTCTTACCAAGAGACAGATCCATTCTAAACTTCAAAAAAGTTGTTAGAAAAGTAAAACAAATTTAATTTAGTTTGAAAGTGCACAGAAGAAACACGATTATTATCGCAATATCCTACGCCTTTATTTAGTTTTTGTATTTTTATACAGGGCCATTATTTTCTGACACTTGACAATTTTGTACAAAATTCAACCACAGTTGAGTCCGAAATCGGACAATACATATCAAGCTCAGAGAAAGATGTTTTTGCTTTATTGACGTGGCTCCTGCCAGAATCGGACTTGGAGTGATTTCGTGCTCGGCTCTGTTCGGTTTCTGACAATGACAGAAATGAACGGAGACTTGTTCCGTAGCTTTCATTTCTGAAGATCCTGTTGGACTCAGTTAGGCCTTCACAAATCATTTGATTCCTCGTCGAAATAAAAAAACAAAAATATCGGTGAATTGTCTGTTACATGTGTGTCTGTGTGTTTTTTGATTGGCGACAATGCTTGAGTGTTTCCGACACTCCATTTTAGGTAAAAGCAATTAGTACAAGACAAGAATACTTATTTGGAGCGGGGTCGAGTTACTTCATTATTTATCTGGGCTATTTCATGAAAATAGGTAGATAATAAAAAGGTAGATTGAAGTGGCGGCACAGCAAAGAAAGTCAGTGTATCTCTAGAATCGGCCTGACTGCGACATTCTGATGTTGTGTACTTGAAGCGCCTGTCAAATGCTCTATGAGTAATCTATCAAATTAGAATCTGTCGGATAAGCGGTGCTTTCCATGAGCTAGACGTGATTGGCTGTACTCAACAGAACTCAAACTCGAAAACAGGTCCTGAAGACAAGGATCAGTCTGACAGACAGTCAGATGTGTCATAAGGGCCGAGAGCTTCATCATGACTTCCCGTTTATTCGAAAGATACAATGAGCCGTACACTCCTTCAATCCAATGTACTGTATTTAGGTCACAAAAGTTTTTAGATTCACGAAAATGCACTTGAACGGGCGATATTGCAGAAATGAATTAGGCCCACCTTGTCTCAACAATTCCCCTTCCTCACATGACACGACTGTAAGAAGAGCGGCAAAGATATTTATGTAGAAGAACAGATAAGAAAAGATTTAAAACGGATTCACTAAAACAGAACAAACGAATTTTTCGTTTTTTTAATTTAACTTCACTAGGAAACAAAACGAACTTGATAATGAAAAGTAACTGTAAGAATCATACTTTGTACAGTAACTGGATGAAAGCTTTGATTTAGGGTTGAATGAAAAGAACGCGCCTTTGCGTCAGAGAAAATTGAAAGAAAAGGCAGAATTGATTTTTTCATCTCAGCCTAAAGCAAGAAAGAAAGAATGAAGATCATTTTTGTCGAAAAGGGGTGAGAGTCGTGACGGAGAAGAACAGAAAGGGAAAACTTGAGACGGGAAGTGAGATGTATTTTTAGTGAACTTTCTTTGGCAGTGATCGTTTCATCTTTTTTTCTTAGGCAGTGTTCACAGCTAGACGACCGGGTTAGGTTTTCTGATCGCGAGCAAAATAATACTGACCTTGATTATCTTTCTCTTGAATTGGAGGAGCCACTTGGTGGGACTGATACATGTTGAAGCCCATTTGACTGATTGCACTTTTAAGAATTAGAATAAAAAGTTAAAATTACCCAGGATGTTGCTGAGGATGTCCCTGGTAATGATTCGGTGGCTGCTGTAGTACCATTGGCTTGGTGGGGAAGTGATTTGAAAGCGAGGAATGGGCACTTACCGGCTGCTGCATCATGTGTTGAGGCATAATGATCTGTTGGTTAACCATCATGTTCTGATCAACATTGTTTCCATGTATGTAAGGTTGGTAGACTGGGCCATGATGATATAAATACTAGAATTCGTCGAAAAAGGAATAATTTTAAAATGCTACTTGTGGATAGACGTGTTGGTTCTGATAGTGCGGAAAGTACTGTTGAATATGATTTGTTATAGGTATCTAAATATGTTACTGATGGATGAGCAAATTGAGTTTTACCGATTGCCCGTAATGATTTTTCATGTTTTCTGGCGAAACAGGCGCCGTAACTGGTCTCGCCGAATCGAGGCCGTGTTTGAGTCTGCCTCCACTGAGGTGTTGTCTATCTCGCGTCTTGTTCGACGATTTCTTCTTCTCTACTCTCAATATCCTGTTGTTCACTGAATGTTGTTCCCTCGATTCCAGACACTTATTTCTGTCCTAAAAATAACAATAAAAAAGAAAGACAATGGTAAATTAAAAAAAAACCTCCTTTGATTGAAAAGTAACAAATGCAAAGCCTCGTGGTTCTTGCGAATCTTTGTTCTTCGCAACAGAAACAGCCTCGACAATTCCAAAGCGCGAGAAATGAGATGTCAAGTCCTGCTCGGAAGCAAGATGCGGCACACCTCCAACGTAGACACTGAGATCGTCGTCATATCTGAATTGGAATTGGACGCTCGAGCATATGATTAAACGTACTTGTTTGGCGTATGCGTTCTAGGGGTCCCATTTCGGTGGTGGCTATTATTACTTTTTGTGCTCATCGAGTCCGCTTGATGGTGAAGATGTTCGGGAGAGTGGTGATTCATATACGACCGGCCATTGTGTCCACCCCAGTGCATGTGCTGCATTGGAGGTCCTCTCCCGTAATATCCGCCCTTTTTACATTTTTAGAATGATCGACAACAAGTGGCTACAGCTTACATGATTCTGGTATTGATGATGTCCCGGACTTCGGTGATACTGATTCTGATAGGTCGGGCTGTTGTAAGAGTTGTTTTGGTACGGGCGGCCATGGCGCTCCTTTTCTTTGCAATTCTTAAGACAGTTGTCTTCATAAAACTACAGATGGCGTTATTCGAACCTTGACAGATACACTTCTTCCTTCGATGAAATGCTGGGCGCTGTTTAGACAGGCAGATGCGCTATCGACATGTGCGAAAGTCACGAATCCATAACCTTTTGATCGGTGGCTGGCATCCTAAAATTTATCATTTTCTACATTGTCGGAAACTCGCGACTTACTTTAATGATCTGAAATGAGAGCACCTTGCCCCATTTAGAGAAATACTCTTCGAGCATTTCATTCGTATGATTAAGATGAGCGAGGCCGCCAACAAAGAGCTTGTTCGAGGACGCAACGTATTGGGTTGATGTATCCGGCGCCGAATTAATGCTCGCTTCTGGATTTATCACAGGCGGCTGTTGGCTCGGTTCCACCTGTGCTTGTGGCTGCACTGTCGCTGCTTTTGCGTTGTTGGTGGGCTGAGGAGATTTCACCTCAGCAGTGCTTGTCAGAGCGCTCTCTGTCATGTCCGATGATGGACCGACGATACGCCTTCCAGTCTAAATCGGGAGTGTCTTATTTAAGAATCAAAGTGATCAACAACTAAGGCCTATATTCGCCAGGTAGGTAGAGCTTTCAGATAGTTCAATTAGTCAGGATTTGTGAGAACGAATATTGGACATTTCGCACAATAGATGCGAAACGTCAGTGAATGTCCTGGTCGATTTTCCTAACGTCGCTACGATGGGCATTCGAGAGTCAATGCACATCCCGAAAGTCAGGTTACACCAGTTGTTGCAAGGATACAGAACAGGACCGACCATTAGAACAGACCATTTGATTATGGTCCCCACTCAAGAATCCAGGAAGTCGTTCGGTGGATCCAGCTCAACGGAGAGAGAAGATGAAGAAAAACTATCGTATGTCGTGAAATGAATCTAGAATTATGAACTTACCGGCAAGATCTGTCCAACAGATTTACGCCGAGCTCGATCTCTACTTCTTCATCGAAAAGACTTTTCTGTTTTGGAATTACAAAATGCTCTCAAAGAAAAATAAGAGATGCATGGGAAATATGTTTGAAATTCCGTTCATATAGCCCATTTCCCGCGCCGATCAGATGCCTGCTACGCACTGACTTGATTGCAAACGGTATCGCCCTGCGCCCGTCAATTCCACGCCAGCTGGAAGTGTTCTTTGACGCTCTTGGTATTCTTGCAGACGAGATAGCAATTTCGCATCTGCTCTCTAAAGGAAAAATAGTCATTTTTAACAAGGGAAAAGACTAATTAAAATTGTACTCATAGACAAAACTACGGATATAAAAATGGTTAGCAACGTCATTATCTAGTATTTGTCTAATTATTAATAATAAAACGGAATGCATATCTCTGACATTATGCTTACCTATCCCAATAACTATCGTTGGCGCTTTTAGTTCAGCGGAAGGCTTTTGGTCGGAATAAAAATTGTAGTAGTCATAATCGCCGTTATCCCTTCGTGCTCTTGACGTCGACCTTGTATATATTTTGATCGTCATAAGGTCTGGTCTGCCCGCAGCAAAGTGTACAAGATCCTAAGAATGAAAGAGGAATGTTTTGTTCGCTCATCAAAACACACCTCTGCGAAGAGCTTTGGGATGGATGCTAATCGAGCAGCATTGAAAGTAGTGCGTTCTTCAAGGCTAATCAAATTGAGATCCTGCAGGTCGAATTCGCACTCTTCCGATAAAACTATTTTGGACTCAAGTTTCAAATGGAGAGTGTAAAGTGTCAGCTATCTTTTTAAATGGAGAATCGGATCATCAGTGCTGCATGACCAGTTTAATTCTGTGAATACTTATTACATATGTAGTGCTGTCTTGTCTTAAAGTCCTTCCTAGATCGAGCTCGACATTTTCCGTATTATTCCTTCGCTCGAGATTGACACGCGAATCCGGTAGCTGCATTTGAAGGGGAATACAGAGGGCATTACGGAATGAGTAGGCTGCCGGGACGCAGGGAAATTCAACAGCGAACTGGCCCATCGAAGGAGGAAGACGAATTATATACGTGTGGAGAATGAACTCACTCTTAATTTGTATGGACGTCTTTGCGCGGAAACTTTTCGGATGAGTGGATGAGTGAAGGAAATGTCTCAAAATGAGAAATTACCATAAACCACGAACGATACCCTAACACGGATCGATACGAATACGGGTTCAAATTCGCGGGTTTCCACGACTTGAAGGATATCCTGAAAAAATTCCATTCCTGTTGAGTCACTATTGGAAACACAGAGTTAATGCACGTTATCAAATCATCAGTGCTCTTGTTAACTTCTGCCATAAGCAAGTTGATTTCCTCGGTTTCGTCGACTGAGCGCGTCCAACAGCGGGCGCACGAAGATTGTTGTTTCTTGCACTCGGTCGCACATTTGCTGTTCCATGTTTTGTACCAGTCAGAAACTGACCCGATCGGCTCACAAAAAAGAGATGCGAGCTAACAGTCTCTTTCGTTATTTAATTTTGAATAAAGGAGCATCTATTTGCGGAGCCTCAACTAGAATAGTGTCCACAAGCGCAGCATCGTCTATAGAAAGACAGACAGAAATTGCGCGCCACCAATCAGTAGTACAGTCAGAAACCGACAATACTAACTCAGCTCAATACAAAATAACAAATGATTGCAAATAAAACGCATGCGTAAGAATGGGCGCGATTAACCCCGAGAATTTGTAAATAAGCCGACCCTTTTGTTATCGATGAAGATCTTCTACATATTCGTTCTCTGCATGTCAGTACACATTTAAAAAGGGCAAACAAGAAAAAACGCATTACGTTGTAATGTAAATGTAAATTTATTGTAGAAGAAGAGATGAGTATCACATGATTCGCTCTGTTTCAAGGTCGGAAAGCTGACAACGATGTCTGTTTCAGGGATTAGCACGATAATGAAAATTTACTCTCTCAGAAGATAAGTCGCGTAGACAGAAAGAATAGCCACTGTTACGCTTATAACCAAATTACCAGCACGGCTAAATCTTTTCACAATATTCGAGCTTTTCTAGCCGAAAAGGAAACTTACAAATCATTTGATTCAAGCAGTCGAGATTCTTTCACTTTATTCCTTTAAAAAATGTTATAAAATGAAGTTTTGTTAATTTTTACCTTATTCTGAGTACTCTCTTAATATTTTTTTTCTTGAGCATATATTCTGGAATAACGTCGTCAAAAATTACTCCCAGTCCAGCAAGGGCAAAGTAAGAATGCGTTGGATCAGCGTATTGGTTCTTTGCGTTTAGCTTCTTGATTCCACCAATATTTTCGTCAACGCAACTCCTCACAAAGCTGAGTACTCGCTCCTTGTCAAGCTTTTCGGATATTTCGATTGATGGCTGTGCAAGTTTTAACGCTGCGCATGTCCAGAATGTGTAGCAAGTATCGTCTGGCTTATGTGGACGACCATGAATTCCTTCGGACTGTCGGTTGACACAAAAACGCACGATTCGGCGCAGCTCTCTGCTAGATAAGACGCCATGCTCGCTGTGCAGACGGCCGAAGAATTTTAGAGATGCAAGAGCACAGAATGTCAATGCCCCGTGACCTTCAGCGCCAGGTACTTGTCCGAAGGCAGTGTCGGGACTCTGACAAGAAATAATATAACTGACGGCCTTGTCGATATCGTCTTCCGCGAATTCCTTAGCGTCAGCGCCAAACAAGTGGATCAAGAAGGCGGCACAATAGGTGAACCTCAGATCTGTCTAAAACGTCCATACACTGGTTTTGATTTGTTTTCTAGTTACCGGTTCGGAAGCGTCAGCTGCGCCCTCGAAGGAGCCATCTTCAGGATTCATCAACGAATGGATCCATGAAAGCATCTCCGGGACATGGATCTTGTCAAGCTCGTCTCCGAGAATTATCAAGCATTGTACAGCAGCGAACGTAGAGGCAATGTGGGGCTTTGCAAGATGAGCTGGCAAGTTTTTCATTATTTTTGATCTGAGAGAATAATGAAACCAATTGACTAAAAATTTCATTTACCCGTAAAATCCTCCAGACGGACATTGCAGAGAATAAATCCAATCAATAAATTCTTTCTTGTTTTTGACTTCATCTATTGCTTCTAGCAGACTCAGACCTCCAAGAGCGAATTGGGCGATAACGAGACGTTGAGAATCTAAACTCGCGTACCGTTGCGGCAGAACGTTCAGAATGTTTTTGAAGTATCTTATGTGGCTTTTCCGATTTCCTATGTCATACTCGTCCATTTTAGTTGTTCATTTGGGTTTATCTGAACCAATCACTTTAATTCACAATGCTCAAAAGACGGAACCTCGGCTTTTAAAAATACAGCTATCTGCATGGCAAGAACAAATGAAACGCTCGTGATTTTTAGGGCTACATGTATTAACTGGATCAAGAAGATGAAGCTGATGCATGGATAAATGGTCAGCGCAATGTCCGTTGAGAGACGATGCTTTCATAATTGAACTTTTGACAGTCGCCGAGCTGAAAATTATTTAGCTTGTCTTTCTTGCGTTTTCTCCGGAAACGATGGAAGAAACCGCCTTCTTCGATGGATCAGCGTGAGCCGCCTGCTTTTGGCCTTGTTCAGCCTTGGTTCGGTGCTTGCCTAAAATCAGGCAATATGCATTTTTATAATGTTCTCGATCTACCTCCGCAGCCTCCCATGAGTTTCTGGTCATCAGCGGTACCAGCCTCGAAGGACTGGGCCATATCCTCTGCAGAAGGCATTTTGGTAGTTTTTTTTTTGTTTTCTTTCTTGAGGAGCGACTGTCTTAAAATTTCACAATTAATTACTAAAATGTTGATAAAAGAAGAACAGAGCAGTTATATTCTCTTCGCATAAAAAGTGTATCGAAAGAAGATTCAACATTTTTGCGAAATTTTCCGTTATTTTTTGCAACGAATCAATTTTCGATTCCGCACCTGCCCAAAACGTCAAACAAAAAACAATGAGCTGCCGGGCACTTTTCTCAAAGCAGTTTATTGCCTCTAAAATATAACGAATAATACAGCGTTTTTCGTTTGCTTTTTTTTTAATTATTGCAGTTGAAGCAGTTTTTTGAATTAATACATGTTTCTGTGCATAAAGTGAACGATAAAAATAAAACGTGAACTTTTCTCTAGTCTCGTCGGAGCGGGATGGTTTCAACAGTTGTGCCATTTTTGTCGATAAGAGTGACGGTGATCTAAAAATCGTTTAATTTCGCAAAAAAATAATGTAGTTAGGCACTTACGCCATCTCCAGTGTTTGTTTCTCGCTCTGACGCGGAGATAAAGGCATCAATAGCTAACTGTCGGACTCGCTCACGGGTCATTTTTGGGGCGGCGTCTTCCTTTAAGAAACATAGATGCAATAAATGTATGAGCGTGACATACTTTGATGTGAGGTCGGCGGATCTGGTTATCAAGGAATGGTTGAATGAGATTCTGGGCAGAGCCATAGCAGACCATTGGGACTTGATCATATGATCCAACTGGATCGTAGCTGAAGACGGATCCTTTGCCGTCACCGTCAAGTCCTGCGACGATATTGTA
>JAOXNJ010010901.1:3185-13881 GCA_028566655.1 Metis holothuriae
CTACTACTACTACTTCCACTACTTCTACTTCTACTACTACTTCTTCATCTACTTTTACTACTTCTACAACTACTACTTCTAATACTTCTACTGCTACAACTGCTATTGCTGCTACTTCTACTACTTCTACGACTACTTCTTTATCTACTTCTTCAACTACTACTTCTACTTCTACTACTACTTCTTCATCTACTTTTACTACTTCTACTTCTACTTCTACTACTACTAGTTCTGCTTCTACTGTTTATTGCTGCTTATTAGTAGGAGTTAGATAGTAGATTGGAGCTGCACTTGCATGCTCTTCATTGTAGACGTCTGGCTGCAACCCCAATTGCCTTCTGATCCGCAATTGCTTCTGCTCCTCCCATTCCCTCTTCATTCTCATTATTATGACTTCTGCTAGGTACTACTAAAGTTGCGACTACGACTACTAAAGTTGCGACTACTAAAGTTGCGACTAGGGTTGCAAAGAGCTGCTGGGAGTGAGTGTTGTGTGGCCTCTAATTAGGGCTCGCCTTGGTCTGACATTAAATACGAGGCTGGCTGACTCTGTTTTCGTGATGACCTATCATCAAGATCTGCTCACAAATGAACAAACAAACAAACAGAACGACTAACGGACACACAAAAACTAATAATTCCTAGCTAATACAAATATTATTAAGAGTTACTAAAAAGCAGTCTTCATTCCTTACTTAACAATAGTACTAAAATGTTTACTTTACTTGCTGCTCAATTTCCTTGCTTCCTTTTGGCCTAATTGCAGTGCTGTGCATCCAGAAAGCAGCAGAGTTGAGTCTATACTTGCCAAACTGACCACTTTCTATATAATGAATGTTATAATATGTAACACTTAATACCATCTAAATTGCTCTTATAATGCACTTTTTCTTAAATATTTAATATAGGTAGGTATATACTATAATTATATAAATATTCTTTGTACTGTTGTAGTCAGATTGTTAAAGTGAAATGGATTGGGCCAGCTATCATTACAATCACTATTGATTTTCCCTTAACAAAAGCACACACAAACTCAATTATATGAATGTTGTAGTATTTAAGTTGTGAAGTAAAACCGTCTATCTCTTTGTTGTTATATTACAAAGAGCTTGAAATCCAAGTTTGTTGCCATCGAATTCTGCTTGTGTCCGTGCTCAAGTTTGTTTGGTGGGTCCAGCATTGTGTGTGTGATCAATCAAAGTCTGTCTGCCTTCAAACTGTCCCAAAATCAACTAGCATTGAATTCTATCTACATAATGTGTACAAGACATTTAGTAACAATGTACTATAGTAATGCAATCAAGGAGGTTTAGTATAACAAACTTTAATATATATAAACTTTAATATAATTCTACATAATTATTATTCGTTTTAATGTAAGATTTGAGAGTGTCTAGGATTGGAAGTGACCAAGAACTTACGTAAAGTTGGCTTGATCTCTACACTTCAATGGACATTGGACACCAAACACTGAGCTCTGTTCAATCTCAGCATAATACGTACTTACTTATCTCTAATTGTATATCAATTGTGGGTTTGGGGGCCTTAATATTGGCTTTGAGAGAATTTGTTGTTCAATTCTCTCTGGACTTTGGGCTAAAAGCTCTCTTTGATGTACGCTAACAATGGAGAAACACTTACATTAATAGTATGTTGGTTGCTTGTTGTCCCTTAATGTTGCCTTTCTTTAATGTTGCCCTCAAGTGTTGCCACCACTGTTGCCTTTACTGCTGTCACTACATAGATGTGAGAATTTCTGTTGCCTTTACTGTTGCTTTCACTGTTGCCCTAAGGTGTTGCCTTTACTGTTCCCTTGTTGTTTCCTTTGCTGTTGCCTTTGACGTTGCCCTTGGTGTTGCCTTTACTGTTGCCCCTGTTGTTGCCATTACTGTCGCTATCACTGCTGCTCTTAATGTTGCCCTAAGGTGTTGCCTTTACTGTTGCCCTTCATGTTGCTCTTAGTGT
Organism: Metis holothuriae; assembly: GCA_028566655.1. NCBI lineage: Eukaryota > Metazoa > Arthropoda > Copepoda > Harpacticoida > Metidae > Metis > Metis holothuriae. The sequence goes on from JAOXNJ010010901.1 coordinate 5,154, forward strand.
TACCGTTGTTGTGGCCTCCATTGTTGCCCTGAATGTTTCCTTTCCCTTGTCTTTAGTGCTGCTCATAGTGTTACCTTTGTTGTGGTCATTTCTGTTGCTCCTGTTGGCCTTGTTGCTGCCCTTGGTGCTGCCTTTTCTGTTGCCCTTAGTGTTGCTGCTGCTTAGTAGTTCCTTGAAATTGGCCTGAGCCCCAACCAACAGATGAAATGTTCTGATTGGACGCCATATTCCTGGCCAACTCGACGTCGTCAAATTATGGACTAGAGCATTTATTTGAATTCCAATGACATTAGGTACTAGAAGCACATTTACATTAGGTACAGATTCTAAAACACATTCTATTTCAATTTTTAATGCTATGATAAGAGTGAACTTCATAACTTAGTATTGGTGGCATTAATACTAGAGTAGAGCAAAGAGGCGTCTGAATTTGTTCCTAAGTCCTGGTGATCAGCTGCATTCATAATGTTCTTTAGAAACTGACAAAGTGTAAATAACAAAAGTAGTAGTAGTAGTAGAAATACTAGTTTAATGTTTGTAGTGCATAATAAGTTCACAATTGAATGTTGGCATTCAGTTGGGTTAAGGGCTTAACTCATTGCCAATCAGATCGACTTGGGGCTGTGTGACCGATTTATGCACGAAAAGCCGTCACTTGAGTCGGTTGGCTGCCATTGTTCAATGCTCTTTCGATCGCTTTCAGCACTAAAACCCAATGAGCCGAACACACATGTACTTTTTTGTCTGAATAAAAGCACTTCTTTTACTTCTGTAACGATTTACTAAATGGATCCAAGGCCAAATCAGGCAGTGGCTTGGCTTCGGGACGAAAATCAGGCAGTAACGCCTACTGACGCCTCACTCATGCCAATAACTGCTTTGACTACTGTAGATACTATAATTGTAGCAAGTAGTAGTGTAGAAAGTAGTCGTAATCTAATAATAGTAGTCGTAGTTGTAAATGCCTTTTGTAGTAGTTGTTGTAAAACCATAGTTGAAGTAGCAGAAGAAGTAGTCATTGAAGTAGTAGTTGAAGTAGTAGTAAAGTAGTCATTAGTACTTCTAGTGCATAAAACCAAGTGCAGTAGTGCATTAATGTCCTCTTGCCTGTTGCTACTTCAGTACATACTACTAAGCAAGCAGTAGTTGTAGTAGTACAAAGATTGTAGCTAAAATTACATTTGTTCTAATGTTCTGTTAATATAAGTAGAGAGAGAGTTTTTGGGTTTCACCATTCACACGCTCAATCCACAGGATAAATGGGTGACACAGCCCATTTTTGGGGGCTTTTGCCTAAAACATTATATTAAAAGAATTATTTATAAAGTAAAATATCGTTATTAATGGCATTAGTAATATTGTTATTAATGGTATGAGTAATAATGTTATTAATGGCATTAGAAATAATGTTTTTACTTGGCTACAAATGCTTGCTTGTATTGGCAAATGCTTGGTTCGATTGGCTCAGAAAAATCTTTTTGCATATGAATGGACTCTACACATTTAGCAGGACGAACAAAGAACGTCGAAACTTTACGACTACTGCATTTCATTATTTAATGTCTACGTAGTTTAATGTCTACATACATGGTTTAATAATGTAGTGCATAATGTAATGCAATATAGTGAAATGCATTCATTTGGGGTTGGTCACATTGATTCGATTGACACGCACATTCAACTGATCGGGACTCAAACCCAATCGACGGTTGCACATTATTCCGAATGCTAAAACACAATAGAAAAGTAGTCGTTAGTCGTTAGTCGCAGCTCCTTTCTTATACAATCCACGCTTCGACATGATATAAAAAGAGACGCTTTTTATGCACCACAAGTCATTGAAATTAAGGTTATTCACATAAAAAAAGAGTATCATTCAAACCTTGTTACAACTCATTTCAATATTGAACAAAAAATGAGAAAAAGTTATTTACTACCAACACCTTTTGGATTGAAGTATGTATCGACGCATTCATTGTAATGCGAAAAAGGTCGAAAGAAGTTGTAGACCTTTGTTCAATGACTACTAAAGTCTAATGTCTACATACGTTATGTCGATTATGTAGAAAAAGCGAATGTGTCAAATCTGCTACGAATGTCAGTCATTCCATCGTTCAATTTCACCTTTTTAAAGCTGTCAATTATGGATATGTAAGAAAGTGACAATAAAAGCAAATAAAAAACAAGCAGTAGTTTTAAAAGAAGTTAGTAGTCGCAAAAGTCACTTATTAGCATACCAACTCAAAGTCTAATAGTACAGTATTATTCTAAAAAAGCCAATAATGTCTCGGTGCAATATTGGAGGTCGCATTTGTTGCATTCTTTCTTTCTGCACTCACTTCGAGCCATTAGTCAAAGATCGCTGGACCCTTGCTTCAAATCTAAGACTAAAGTAGTAGCAGTAGTCGTTTGAGCAGTAGTCGTTTAGTGCGTAGTCGTTTGAGCAGTAGTCGTTTGATTCGTAGTCTTAGTCATCGTTTGAATGTTGACCCCTTTGGGTAATTGACAGAAATTAAGCGGCAGCAAAGCAATCCTGCGTGCCAACCTCACTTACCTATCTTAGTATATGTATAGCATTTTATAGACTTTATAGACTACAAAAAGCACTAAAGAGTTAAATGCAAAAATGTGCACAAAACTCAATTGAAACACTAAAAAGACAATGGAAAACACTAAAATCACTACAAAAAAAACTTTTTAAAGAACTTTTTTAAGTCCATTTTTAAAAGTCTAACTGCTTTTTCCCTAAAGACTTTTGGACTCATTCAAAGTCTTTGATTGCGTCCTCGTTATCAGTTGAGAAATAAGGGGCGATAAGAGAGAAGACAAGACGAAACGCAACAAAACTCTAAATTGGAAACTTCATCAGTAAATAAGACACTTTAAGAAAAAGTTTTTTAGTAAAAAAGAAGTTTTCAGAGGAATCTTGACACTTAAAAAGTTCCGACTAGAGAAAATGTAGTCGTTATATACACTTTTTTAGTCTTAATGACAAAAAGCAACAGTAAAAAGTGATAGAAGTATGTAACAACAAATAGTAGTCACAAGTAGTACTACATTCGATCTTTGTTGCTCGATTCGATCTTTGTTATTCGTTTACTTAGATTGTTGTTGTTGTTCAGTTAAGTTAGTTCTCAGGTTTGCAGCTAGCCAGCCCAAAATGCCAGCCGGCATTCCTGAGTCGTTGTGCTCGCAATTCCATTAATCTCACAGCAAGCCAGAGAAGAGACCCACAAACACGTACTTGCAAGACTTTAGCAGTAGTCGTAGAATCAAAAGTAGAAAAACTAAAAAGATTAGCAGTAGAAGTAATAATATTAGTAGTAGTAGTTAGGAATCTCTCATTGCATTTGACCCCATGGAGAAAATGTGCATTGGGATTAGTGCAATTGCATTCTGCACTGTCTAATGCATGCTTTCTTTGTACCTAGCTACTGTAGATGGACGTGATCCAGCTTCAATTTCATACTTTGACTACTAGTGCTAATAAAAAACATTATTAGAAAAAGTCTTTCATATGTACAGTAGTTTCTACTTCTCGCAAATTTGCTTCCAATCTGCTTGTTCTGTCTAGCTATGCACTTTAAAAAAGTTCACTTTTGAATGGAGAAAATATCTGACCCATATTGACCTACTACTACTAGCTACAAGTAGTTGTAAGTATTTAGGTCTACATTAGTGGCTGCATTGTTGACAGAGTGACAGATGGCCCGGCCTCCTCATATGTGACGTGCACTGGTCCAAAGACAAGCTCATCTCTCATGCAACGCTCACTTTAACCACTACTATGCAATTTACCAGCATTTTAGTAAAAATATTGTACACTTTTTTACTTTGATTACACATTTTGTATATGTACTGCTTTATTGAGTTTTTTGACTAATGTCGATTGAGAGAGGAATTTCCATCGGATTGAGACATATAACACATGTAGTGACAGTGCTTTATGCATACTTTAGTGCGACTTCATAAGAGAGACAGACATGCAATCAAGAACGTCTACTATACAGTAGTAGTCAAAGTCATCAATGACTACTTTTCTACTAATCATCACAATAGTCGTTGTGATAGTAGTCGTAATGTTCTTGACACTTTGGCCTCTTATTATTCATTGGCTGGGAGAAGTCGATGATGAATCCACTCAGGAATGAAAAACAGTCATCAACATCCAGCATTTTACCGATAAATAAGCACTAAATAAGTACTTTTACTAAATAAAAATTATCATATTAGAAAAATTACATTAAATACAGAGAGAAATACTGTTATTTTCGTGAAATTTTCCAACTTTTTTCACATATTTCTGTACCAGAAAAAGCGCCAATAATTAGTCTTTTTTTCTAGGGAAAGATCAAAAAAAATCCTCTTTTTTTGGCAACTGACAACGTTCACTCCCTTTTATGCACAATTCTACCTACCTACACACATGTAGTAGTCCTACATTATGTCCATTATGTAGTAGTCCTACATTTCATTATAATTGTTAGTATGTAGTAGTTAGGAACTGGCTCCATTTATGCGTCCGATGAGCAGACGATTTAATGGACCGGAAGGGAACGACTACAACAAGTACTGAAGTAAGTCCCAACTGCTATTTTTGTCGTACTTTACGCTCTTTTGCGACTACGTTCTACTACATAATAGTCGGAGAAAAAGGGACTACTACTGTAGTAGCTAAAATGTCATGTCGAGGTCACTTTTTGGCAAAATGTACAGATACGTGTACATATATTGTACAATATGCACTACTACTATGCACTATAACAATAATACATATAATTTCTTTGAAAATACGCTAGTAGTAGACCTAAAAGTCACCCTAAATATCTACTACTTCAATTATTACTACTACTTCTACTCCTTCTACTGTATCTACTTTTTAAACTACTACTACTACTTCTACTTCTTCTTCTTCTCCTACTACTACATACTAATGCTGTTATTTCTCCTACTACTACTTTTCTACTACTACTCCTACTACTCTTTCTACTACATCTACTTTATCAACTACTACTACTACTACTTCTTCTTCTTCTTCTTCTCCTCCTACTACTTGTCTACTACAACTCCTACTCTTTCTACTACATCTACTTCTTCAACTATTTTTTCTTCTTCTTCTACTTCTTCTTCTACGTTTTTCGTCTACCATTAGTTATACTACTTCCACTACACTGCATCCTTTGTACTCCGAACATAATATGTAGTAGTCGTTAGACATTCGTCCTCCACTCCCTTGTCCTCTCTAATTCTTAGCCAAAAGTGACACAAAAACCCACTGATATCACTAACAACACATGTAAACGTTCATTCTTCGGACTTTTTTTGGTATTCCAAAAAAAGGGCTTTTTTTGGGTTACTTTACTCAAAGTTGTTTCTTTTCTTTCTTTGTTGGAATTGGTCAGAGGAACTGTTGGTCATTAAACAAGCTCTTTGTTGCGTCTGTGACGAGCTCGAATGGGCATTAATCACAGGTACACAATGCCAGTCAAGCCATATCTCACCGCAATAGAAGCCCAAAAAACGTCAAGTGGACAAAACACAAAGAAAAGAGAAGGGACACATTACTTCAGAGCAACAAGTCAGGGGATTCAAGCATCTTTGAATGCATTTAGAAGTCAATACTCTGTGACTATTTTGTGGTTAAGACTACTTTACGTAAATATTGTTCTCTAACTTCTACTAAATACTTGGGTTTGAACTACATACGAGTATGTACTTGCTACTATGCCTTTATTTGCTTTAGGACTACTTCCACTTCTTTTATTTATTATAGTTACATACTACGTATCTCTACTTTTACTTATTAAAAGTTCTTCTACATACTTGAAGTAGGACTTGAAGTAGGATGTTAATCTCTATTTCCATTAGGACTACTACCTCTACTTCCATAGGACTACTACCTCTACTTCCATAGGACTACTACCTCTATTTCCATTAGAAGTTTAGAACTACTACGAGCACATGTGCTTAATTTCCATTAGAACTACTGATACCGGAATTAGAACTACCTCCAGTGTATTAGAACTTCTTCCCCTATAGCACTAATGCCATTACTGAAGGCAGTATATGTACATACAGTACTCCTACCTTTGTCCAAGTGTGTAAAGTGACCTTTTTGTGACACTTTGGCTGTAACAAAAAATATTTAAGGCTTTACATATTCCAGTGAATAGTGCGCATATTGACCTTAAAGCACAATAAGTACTAATTTAAATTGAGCACAAATATTGAAAAATAACGAAAAACGATATAAAAAAAGGGATTTTTAATAAAATCTTTTGTATGAGACAGAATTAGAAATATCTACACGTATTTACGTACTTCTATGAAATGGTCTTGGTACGCAATCTACATGTAGTAGTAGTAGTTCTAGTACCCAAGTACTACTAAATTTTAGGTCTAAAGGCGTTATCGTAATGACACTGAGGTCGTAGTCGTAGAATCGTAGTCGTAGAATCGTAGTCGTAGAATCTTAGTCGTAGAATCTTAGTCCTCGTCTTGGTGACAGAGTGTGTTGAGTCGACATTAGTGCGTTCCAGTGCGGTCGTACATTAGTGATGTGTCAAGCCCAAAGCAGTTGAGCATTAGTGTTAAAGTCGCTTTGTGGGACCCACGGCGAAGCTCTGACCTTGAGCACACCACAATCACAGTCGGAGTCGGAATGCCATTAAAAGAGGGATCCAGAAAGGAATCCAAAGAAGACTCCACACCAAACACTTACGCCAACTAACTAACTTCTACTGCTACTTTTACCACTACTACGACTTTTAGCACTACTACTACTACTTAGACTTCTACTTTTACTACTTGACGACTCCTACTAGGAATACTCCTACCTCTACTCCTACTACGACTTTCGCACTACTACTTCTATTACTGCTTCTACTACTTTACTACTTTTCCACTACTGCTTCCACTACTTTACTTCTACTTTACTACTTTTCTACTACTTCTTCCACTACTACTTCTACTAGCTACTACTTTACTACTACTTCTACTGATTACTACTTCTTCGACTACTCTTCTACTACTACTGTCACTTTTACTACATTGTCTACATTTACCACCTAGACTACTCAGACTACGACTATTACTACCTCCTTCTCCTACTTTTGCCTCTTGCTAATACGACTACTTTTGTGCTTGGTATAAGTCGATTTCGGCCTTTGTCAACGGCCAAACCTCACTGGCCTTTATGTCGTACCAAGTCTCAGGAATTGTCAACCCATCCATTTAGTTAGCAGTACTAGTCAGACTCTTTCTTCTGGATCTTTAGACATTTCTGGCTTTGGTAGTTGAAACGCTAAGTCAAAGATTTAGGGAGGCTAAGTGTCAATGCCTCTTGATTTCAGACGGAGATTTTGGAGAAGTCGCATTTTTGCTGCTACTTAGCTCAAATTAACTTCTTAGATACCAGTACTACTACATTCTAGTACATAGTAAGTCAGTTTTATTTATATTAAGTAATAGAAAGAAAAGAAGTCCCTTATATTACTTATATTAGACTAGTATAAAGTAGTAGAGTAGTAGTAGTCGTTAGTCGTTGAAGAAGCAGTTGGAAGAAGCAGTTGAAAGTAGTACTGTAGTAAGTAGTCGTTGGATCAATTTAGTAAGTAGAAGTGTAGTAAAAGTACTTTGTTGTGACTAAAGACTAAGAATTGTAGTCATAGAACTTGGCAGTGACTTTTGTGTCTCCTTGGAAGAGGATCGACAGGAGTAGAATTTGATGGCGGTTCTCCTAGCATCTCATACCAGTTGTTTCGTGATGATGATGATGATGGGCAGGCCGATCGACTCGGGCCTCAATTATGACCCACCTGCACCACCAACAGTCACTCTGCTAGTAATTGCTCCTCTACAAGCAGATGTAGTATGTAGTAGTAGTAGGAGCAGTAATCAAAGTAGTAGGCATAGAAGTAGAAGATGTAGTAGAAGTCATGGGAGTAGTAATAGAAGTTGTAGTAGTAGAAGGAGAAGTAGAAGTAGTAGTAGAAGTATTCAAAGAAGTAGGCATAGAAGTAGTAGTAGTAGAAGTAGTAGTAGAAGTCAAAGAAGTAGTAGAGGTTGTAGAAGTAGTGATAGTGGTAGAAGTAGAAGAAGTCATAATAATGTGACTTTGTCTGGAGACATGGTATACGTGTTGTTTGCCTGGGGCCAGAGAGAGTGTTGGTCTGCAATTAGTTAGTGGTGGCTGGCTGCTCGATAATGACCGGGGCTCTCAATGACACCTGAGACCCCAAGCAAGTCTCATCACGATCGGGCCCAACATCAGATGCATACTAACTTAACTAACCTAACTTCATATGTATAATAACACTTTGTTATTACGTTTATTCACACATTTATTTATGAACTCATTGATGAACCATATTTACATAAAATTATTTACTACATTACTTTTTGCTCTGAGTGTTTTACTTGTCATGAGAAAAGGCGATTTTCTGCAATTAGAACTGTAGAAGCCTTTTTATTAATTAGAACTGTAATTTTTGGCAATTTCGAATATTCAACTTTGACTACGGTTACAACTGCCACTACTGCTACTGGTTCACCTATCACTACTTCTGTTGCTGCTACAACTACTGCTACTACTACCACTACTATTGTACAACTACCACCACTACGGCTACAACTACCACTACTGCTACTGCTTCACCTATCACTACTTCTGTTGCTGCTACAACTACTGCTACTACTACCACTACTATTGTACAACTACCACCACTAC